>JAANYP010003607.1:0-137500 GCA_020465985.1 Centrapalus pauciflorus | reverse complement strand
TTCGTGTTAGCATTGTAAGTGGCACAGCAATCTTCGAGAAGTCCTTTATGAATCGTCGATAATAACCGGCCAATCCAAGAAAACTTCGGATTTCTGAGGCATTGCGAGGCGGTTGCCATTTCTGAACGGCCTCGACTTTAGAAGGATCAACGGAAATCCCTTCGCCAGAAACAACATGGCCAAGGAACTGAATCTATAAGAATCAAAGTAGAATTCAATCAGTTTTGCGGTTAACGATTGGGTGATGTTGAAAGTATCCCCAATGAAGAATGTGGTGCGCTTCATTAAAAGAAACAAGCTAGCTCCGAGATTCATTGGTCCGTTCAAGATTGTGGAAAAGATTGGAAACCAATCTTATCGTCTTGAACTACCAGCTGACTTAGCTGGAATACATCCTGTATTTCATGTCAGTCATCTGAGAAAGAGTTTAGCAGACGAAAGAGAAGTACAGATACCACATGATACCCTGCAAATTGATGAGAAGCTTAGAGTGGTTGAAGAGCCGGAGTGTATTCTGGACTCGAAGACCAAAAAGCTTCGGAATAAAGAAATACAGATGGTGCTCGTCCAGTGGAAACATCACAAAGGTTCGCATCAGTCTTGGGAATCCAGAGATGTTATGAAAACTACTTATCCCAGTCTGTTCGAACATAGCTAACTTCCGGGACGAAGTTTGTGCGTGGTGGAGCCCATTCTGTAACAACCCAACTTTTGATCTAATCGTAATTTCTGTATTTTGATTAAGTAATGTAATTTTATTACATTAATTATCTTGTAATATAATTATGAATGAAATGATGTACTTAAATTACATTTGAATTAAAAATTATTAAAGATGATTAAATTTAAAAGATATGTAAAATACAAAAGTTTAGTGGCTTAATTTACAAATTATTTAAATGAATACATAAAACCCCAAATTGAAGATATTAATGATCATTAATAC
Source organism: Centrapalus pauciflorus (assembly GCA_020465985.1). Classification (NCBI taxonomy): domain Eukaryota; kingdom Viridiplantae; phylum Streptophyta; class Magnoliopsida; order Asterales; family Asteraceae; genus Centrapalus; species Centrapalus pauciflorus. The sequence continues at coordinate 136,554 of JAANYP010003607.1, read as the reverse complement.
AAAGATCACTATCTCTCTACTCTCTCTCTATATCTTACGGAAATTTCACAAAATTTCCAAGAAAATTCAAGTTTTGTACAATTAATTGAGGATTTAATACAAGAAGGAGTTACAAGAATCAAAAATCAACAACAATTCACAAGATTTTGAGGTAAATTCACTTGTATTTTCAATCTTTATGTATATTTGGTTCGGTATTAGTAGAAACCGAAACCAAGAATTTTAATTGTGAAAAATGTGGTTGCATGTATAAAATTAAGATAGATTATGATGAATTGAAACTAATAAATGAAACAGAAATAAAATTTGTTGCTTAGATCATCCAAATAATGATGAAATCGGAATTTTGTGTAAAAATATGTTCTTGACAAAAATGATGAATTTTGGATGATCTTGATCAAAATATGATGTTATTGATAGGGAAATTAGTATAAAAGTAACCCAATAATCATAATACATCAATATATTAAGTTGCATGTTGATTATAAATAAGTTTTGTAAATTTTATGTAAAATTCGTATGAACACATTCAAGAACATCAAGAACAAATTTCTGGAAAATTATGAAGTTAGGATCCGAATTCGGTTGAACCCGAATTCGGATGAGTGGATTATTTCGGATGGTGCTCTGATTTCGGATGCTATATTGATCTTAATTCGGATGCAATATTTTGGGTCCTTAATGGTCCGAATTCGATTATCATTTCGGTTGGGTCATGATCCGAATTCAGATGTATACATTTCGGATGAAGCCAAATTCGGGTGCCTAATTCGGGTAAGTCCGAATCCGGACCCCAATCCGGGCTGATCCGAAATTAATGGTCCGAAATGCAATTATTATATTTTAATATTTTAGTTAAAATAAATGTCTATATAAATATATATATATTGTTATATATATATATATTTAGAGAACTTCTGGAGAATTTAAAGGAATAAAGAATATGAACGAACAAAACCTTGATGAACTGAAAGTTATCAGAATCAGATAGAATTACAGATTTCAATGACCAAAAGATGATGAAATTCCATGATAATGATGATGATAAAGATGATGAAATTAACATGATTTTATCATGAATGAATTTGAACAGGTTCAGTATATTCTGAACAAAGATTTAAAGACTTAAAGACTTAAAAGCGGGTCAGAGAATTGATTGACAGAACAGATTGACAAAGATAAAATCCTGAGATAACTCAGGTGGCAGATTATTATATCTGTTTGATAAAGACCCAGACCTGTGAGTTATAGATATTCAGATTGAACATGCATAAATTCCGGTTGAGATATATTGTTGATGTTAGACTTATTGACATTCATTTTATCAGCTGGATTGAAACCTGTGCACACCATGGTTCGGTGTTGCCCAGTGGATCATAATAGCTATTTGATTATCATATCATATTGCATTTAAGATTTCTTCAGACATTGCTTATTGATTCATTGCTATCATGACTTCTACGACTTAAGCCTTCACTATTGATCAGACATTTGACGTATATATATTGATTCAGCTTGACTAGCCCTGATGGTCTATTGTTCTAGACCTGGCTATTTCACCAGTTCTTATGAACTTGGTAATGACCTCCGATGTTCCGCCATATTGACTTACTGGTAGCTAGCCCAGTATGTGGCTGATCCCCACGATTTAAGCGTGAGTGTGGCCTGAACATCATCCAATTCTATGATTCTATATCTCAATCATGAGGGCTGTAGCGGCAGCCAAGACATATCACGCTAAGACTTATGACTCCGCTTAACACGCATGTTGATATTGAAAATCTATAAACTCACTAAGCATTGCTTACAGATGTTGCATTAATATTTTACAGGAAAAGCCAAAGGAAAATCACCTGCAGGACCTAGTATTTAGGTCATTCAAGATCCAAGTTTTGAAGCTTCCTTAGACCACTACTCAACAAAATTTCTGGTACTGATTGGAAGACAGTAAACGTGGTGGTTCTGGGTAGACTTGATGTGATGTATGATGTTATGATTAGATTAGATGTTACCCTTTTTATAACTTTATTTTGAAATATGTAACTTAAATCCTAATCTGTAATGTACATGTAATTTAATTTTCCGCATTATAATTACCCTATCTTAGTATGGTTGATATCGTATTGCATGATATGGGACCTAGACTCTAAGGACTGACCCGGAAGGGGAGGTTTTCACAGGATGGTATCATCCTGTTAAGAACGCCCCTTACGGGGCAATCCTCACTAGTCTAGGTCCCACATCATGCAATACGATATCAACCATACTAAGATAGGGTAATTATAATGCGGAAAATTTAATTACATGTACATTACAGATTAGGATTTAAGTTACATATTTCAAAATAAAGTTATAAAAAGGGTAACATCTAATCTAATAATAACATCATACATCACATCAAGTCTACCCAGAACCACCACGTTTACTGTCTTCCAATCAGTACCAGAAAGTTTGTTGAGTAGTGGTCTAAGAAAGCTTCAAAACTTGGATCTTGAATGACCTAAATACTAGGTCCTGCAGGTGGTTTTCCTTTGGCTTTTCCTGTAAAATATTAATGCAACATCTGTAAGAAATGCTTAGTGATGAAATCCATAGTTATATGCTCCCACTTCCACTCAGGAACTGGTAGTGGTTGCATATCCCCAAAGGGTTTCTGGTGTTCTGCCTTAACCATCTGACAGATTCTGCAGCTTTCAACACATTTACCGATGTCTTTCTTCATTCCTGGCCACCAGTAATCAGCTTTCAGATCAAAGTACATCTTTGAGCTACCAGGATGAACAGATAATTTGGACTGATGGGCTTCAGACAGAAGAGTGCTGCGAATAGAACCATATTTAGGAACCCAGATTCGGTTTCCCTTGAGACAGTGAAGTCCCAAATGGTTCAGAGATAAGAATTGAAGTTGCCCTTTAAGATTTTCAGAATCAATATTCTCTTCTTTCAGTGCTTCTGCTTGAGCAACTCGAATGTCTTCAATAAGATCAAAAGAGAATACTACAGGAGTTAGAGCATAGCAGCACTTTTCCGGATAGACTTTCCTACTCAAAGCATCCGCTACAACATTAGCTTTGCCGGGATGATATAGGATCTCGCAATCATAGTCCTTAATAAGCTCCAAGGACTGACGCTGTTTCATATTCAGATCCTTGGCCATGTTGTTTCTGGCGAAGGGATTTCTGTTGATCCTTCTAAAGTCGAGGCCGTTCAGAAATGGCAAACGCCTCGTAATGCCTCAGAAATCCGAAGTTTCCTTGGATTGGCCGGTTATTATGATTATTGGGTTAATTTTATACTAATTTCCCTATCAATAACATCATATTTTGATCAAGATCATCCAAAATTCATCATTTTGTCAAGAACATATTTTTACACAAAATTCCGATTTCATCATTATTTGGATGATCTAAGCAACAAATTTATTTCTGTTTCATTTATTAGTTTCAATTCATCATAATCTATCTTAATTTTATACATGCAACCACATTTTTCACAATTAAAATTCTTGGTTTCGGTTTCTACTAAAACCGAACCAAATATACATAAAGATTGAAAATACAAGTGAATTTACCTCAAAATCTTGTGAATTGTTGTTGATTTTTGATTCTTGTAACTCCTTGTATTAAATCCTCAATTAATTGTACAAAACTTGAATTTTCTTGGAAATTTTGTGAAATTTCCGTAAGATATAGAGAGAGAGTAGAGAGAGAGAGAGTGATCTTTGTATTAATGATCATTAATATCTTCAATTTGGGGTTTTATGTATTCATTTAAATAATTTGTAAATTAACCCACTAAACTTTTGTATTTTACATATCTTTTAAATTTAATCATCTTTAATAATTTATAATTCAAATGTAATTTAACTACATCATTTCATTCATAATTATATTACAAGATAATTAATGTAATAAAATTACATTACTTAATCAAAATACAGAAATTACGATTAGATCAAAAGTTGGGTTGTTACATTAATGAATTGTCTTAGTCTTGCATAAATAATGTTAAGTAATTGTATTAGTGTATGATTAGTGTCACTAATCATAATTTAATTATGTACTTAGTTGAATTAGTCCCTCATATCGTAAATTGATCGGATTAATTGATTTCCCGATTCATCGCACCGATGAATTTGATTCTAATTGAGTTGAATTTTCTAATAAACCTTGTTAATCACTTGATTAATTTCTAATGACCACTGATTAGGTTATAAATGGCTATTAAATACAGATTAAGTCATTGTTGCTAACCTGGTTTAGTGCCGGATGTTACATTAAACCAGCAGAGCAACAATAAACGAGTGCTTATTTTCTAACTTTCTCAGCAAAATTGAGCCAAAGAATGTGAAAGAAGCTCTTCTGGATGCTGATTGGATTGTGGCAATGCAAGAAGAACTGAATCAGTTCGAAAGGTTGAAGGTCTGGAGATTGGTAGAGTGACCTAAAGATAAATCAATCATTGGCACGAAGTGGATCTTCAATAATAAGAAGGATGAACATGGTGTCATCATTCGTAACAAAGCATGACTCGTTGCCAAAGGATACAGTCATCAAGAAGGGATCTATTACGACGAGACGTTTGCTCCTGTTGAAAGAATAGAAGCAATTAGGATGTTTCTAGCATTTGCTGCTCATAAAAACTTCACAGTTTACCAAATGGATGTAAAAACTGCGTTTTTAAACGGGGAATTAACTTATGAAGTATATACATATCAGCCCGAAGGGTTTACTGATCCTTCGAAACCTGATAATGTATATATTTTAGATAAATCAATGTATGGTCTTAAACAAGCACCGCGTGCTTGGTATGATGCACTTTCAACATACTTGTTGAAATGTGGATTTAAGAAAGGTGCAGTGGATACTACCCTGTTTATAAAACGTCAGGGGCCAGATATTATAGGAATTCAAATATATGTAGACGATATAATATTTGGGTCTACAAATCCTGAATTTTGCAAGAAATTCGCTTTCTTAATGTCCCAGAAATTTGAAATGAACATGATGGGAGAAATAAATTTTTTCTTAGGTTTACAAGTTAAACAATTGACTGATGGTATTTTTATTAATCAGTCGAAATATATTCAAGACATGTTAAAGAAATTTAACATGGTCAATAGTACTCCTATGAAAACTCCCATGGCTCCGGATTCAAAATCCAAACTCGATGAGGACATTTCAGGGAAACCTGTAGATGTAACTCATTATCGAGGAATAATTGGGTTATTAATGTATTTAACTGCAAGTAGACCTGATATTATGTTTGCTACATGTGTTTGTGCTAGATATCAAGCAAATCCAAAAGAATCACATTTAACTGCTGCTAAAAGAATTTTAAGATATCTAAAGGGAACGCCAAACCTTGGTTTGTGGTATCCCCAAGAATCTTCATTCAATTTAACTGCTTTTCTGATGCTGATCACGCAGGTGATAAGATGGACAGAAAAAGTACATCAGGTGCAGTTCAATTCTTAGGTGACAAACCCGTTTGCTGGTCATCCAAGAAACAACACTGTGTTTCATTGTCTACAGCTGAAGCAGAATATGTTGCTGTATCATCATGCTGTTCTCAGGTGTTGTGGATGAAGAGCCAACTGCGAGACTACGGGTTTACACCACAAAAGATTCTGATATATTGTGATCCTCATAGCGCAATTGCTATAGCATCTAATCCAGTGCAACACTCAAAAACCAAAACATAGATATCCGGTATCACTTTATTAAGGATCATGTTGAAAATGGTAATATAGAATTATATTTTGTTCCTACTGAATATCAATTAGCTGACTTGTTTACCAAAGCATTAGATGAAAAAGGTTTAATTTTTTGATATACAAGTTGGGTATGTTGAATCATTAGATTTAAAATTTCAGTAGTTACAATTTATAATTTTAAATTTACATTTTTATTTGATCTTCATTTGATGTTAAATTCATGAAATTAAAAAGTTTAAATTTTTCGGAATTTAACAGATCTGGATTGTCATGTGCAGGGGTAGCAGAAAAATGATTTTATCTGTTTTTGAGAAAATCTGATAAATTTTTATCTGATTTTTTGTAGGGGGAGCTGACATGAAAAATATAGTATACATCTGAGGGGGAGCTGAATTACAAACATCAAGGGGAGCATTATATGTTTTTAATATTGTTTTTGATATATTTTTTTTCTGCGAGTTTTGTGATTTTTAATTTTATTTTGTTTTAGTTAAAAAATTTTTGTTTTTATTTTTAAGTGTAGTTACATTTTTGTAGTGTTATATTTTTTAAGGAAATTTTGGTTTATTTGAAATGGACTTGAAATGAATCGAAATTATGGGAGAAAGTGGGTCTAGTTTGAAATTTTTTGTTTTTTGAAAAATTTTAACTATAAAGTTGATTTTCAAATTTCAAATACACTTTTTAGAAACTTAACCACTGTTCACCTCCTTCCGGACCTTTCTTACTCACAAAGAAACCTCAAGATTTCAATTATTTCATCAAGTTCAGTCCTTAATTGTGAGTATATTACTTACTTTCATGTATTTTTTTATATATAGGTTCTATTTTTCAGTTTGTATCTGTTAATATGAATATCTGTTCGTATATTTGTTTTGTGTATTCATGGGGCTTTGAATCCTAGTAATAAAAATTTTAAATTAATAGTTTACTTGTTTGTGGTTTATTAATATGAACTTGAATCTTCAGTTTCAAAGTTCAATTTCATCTACACTAACAGAAAATTGAATTTTGTGTTCATATTTTATTTCGAGTTCATGAGTTCCTGAAATTCGGATTTTTAACAAGTATGTTGTTGTTTCTGAACAAAGTTCAGTAAACAAAACTTGTTTGAAATCAATTTTCGAGTGGGGGACAGCTTTTTAATCAGTATCATAGTCCCTGAAATCAAAATTTGAAAATCAGTGTGTAGGGACTTCTAAAAATTTTCAAACATAGTTTCTCGAATAATGGTTTTGATCGAGAACACATTCAGTTTAATTCGAGTTGCATGATACTTTATTCAAGAAATGTAATGTTTCAGTATAGTTGATCGCTTAGTCTTTCGAGAAAATTCAAAGGTTATTCGAGTTGGTCTTCTATTCTAATCGAGTCCATTCATGACTAATTCGAGTTGAATTAAGTCCAGTCCTTAGAATTAACATTTTATTCGAGTTGAGTCATATAACATTCGAGTTGGGTTTATTCTTAGTTCAAGAACAATTCTTTAATGTTCGAATTGTCTTGGGTACAGGACTTGGAAAATTTTCAAAACTATTCTCGATAGGTTTATCATTCAAGAAAGGACTCAAAATCATACGAGTTGAGTTGTGAACCATTCGAGAATTTTTCTGTTTCACTCGAGTTGGTTCTTAGACATATTCGAGAAATTCTCTATGCAATTCGAGTTTATACATAGACTCATTCGAGATTCATTTCACATCATTCGAGTTTGATTGAGAGTCATTCGAGGAGTTTTATGTATCATTCGAGATTTATACATAATTTTTGTTGAAATATTTCTAAGTGTTGGGATTTTATATTTTTAAGAAAAATGTCACATTTTTCAAGAAATTGTTTAAATCTGTGTTTTTCTAACATTGGTCTCTGAAAGATTGACTTTGGAATCTTATCAATAATATTTCATATTATTGTTTGGAATCCCAATGCTTTAAACAGAAAAACACATCTTTATAAATTCTGGCAAAATGTTCTATTTTTCTATTTTGCAGGATTTCATTTGTTTATCTGCTGAATGTAACATGTTTATTATTGTTCGCAGGTTACAAATGGCTTCTCAAGGTCAATCCCAACCTTCAAACTTCTCTGACTCTCATTCTTCATCTAACCACACTCTTGTCTCCAAACCAGTTCGTTCCGCATCTGTTACTAGACCTTCACCATCTACCCTTATACCTGACAATCAGTTAGTCAAACCCAAATATTGTTTACCATTCAAAGATAATAATCACCGACTGGATACCAAAGTTATCAAAGTCAGCCACCCAATCATTGTTGATATTCTCAAAGGCCATCCTTTGGGATATCTTCTCCAATATAAACCCTCTATTCCTCAAGTATATCTTTAACAATTCTAGCACACCGTAAAGTTTGTTCCTGTAGATGGTAACCATCATTTCAAGTTTACCATCGATCAATTTAAAACCAAGATCACTCTTGCCAGACTCAGGCACAATCTATTTCTACCCCGTAGAATAGATACGGTAAACTTTCCAAATTTAGCTGATTTTGAGGATTTTGTATCAGACGAGGAGTTGGTCCATGACCTAATTTGTTTGGGATATTCAAAGCCTCTACCCAAAAGATCAAAATTCCACCTCAACGGACTAAATGGTGAATGGTACACTTTATTTGGAATCATTAATCGGTGCATGACGTCTAAACATACTAGCATAGACAGATGCAGTATTCACTGTCTCCAAATCTTCCACGGCATAACATTCAACAAACATTATGATTATGCACAGTGTATATGGGGGGATCTCAAGGAAATTGTGCTGGCTATGACAACAAATAGGTCAAGGAAATTTGTTCCTTTGCAACTCTTCATTCAAATCTTAATCAGAGGCATTCTCAGAGCAAATGAAAACATACCGAAAAGATCCAGCTCTCAAAGATGCCCTGATTATGTAATGATGAGCTTACATGAAGTACCTGATTCTCCGAATTCCAACATCATGCCTATTCCGGAAGCTCTGTTAAAGTATGCAGATCAGGAGAGTGAAAATGTGAGGCTGTATAGAATAGATCATGCTCCCATAAAGACCCAAGAACCGGGTTCTCTAAACCAAGGAGCTGTAGGACTAGAGGAACTTCAGCAAGGGGATGAAGTTCAGGGAAGCCTTCAAGTGTCTAAGGGAGCAACGGTTGAAGTAAGGGGTGGTGAGGGAGATGCGAGTAGCTCTGACTCAGAATGTACATTGTCAAATATTAATGAGGGATGCCCAGAGCCCAGAAAGCCGGGATATAGCAACATATGCTGTTAGCTCCCAATAGGGAGTTAGCATTGAAGAAGTCAGTATCCCACTGACATTTGCACACCCCCCATCCACTCAGTCTCCTCTCAACAGGAGACTGTTTCAAAAGAACACCAGGAACAAGCTCATATGCTATCCGATAAACCTTTGGATTTGATGGATATTGAAATTAGTACACATCTGCCCAAGTGTACGACTTCGTTTCTCTCACAAAGTCTAGAATCGATACACACTAGGACACTTGCGTCTGCTTCATTCGTTGAAGTAAGTGCAGTTGAACTTAGTGTCACTACTGGAACAACCTCAGTCACGGAAGCATTCATTGCTCCGTCACTTGAAGAGGTTGGAAGTCCAGTCAGAGGCACGACTATGCCAACTCTGAGCACTAGCCACACAGAGGTTCTTTTTACAAGTTCCACTGTTGTGTCAACTGGAATTCTAAGTGACCTAGTAGTTAATCTTTTCCCCTTTGGGACTGAAACTACTTTGACTCAGGCATTGAATGTTGCTGTTGCTGGTGTGAACAATCATGTCTCAGCTCAACTATCAGAAGTTATGGCTCAAATGATGAACATTCATAAGTTTTTAAAAGGAAAATATGTAGCAGAGGAGTTAGTAAAGCAATCATATCCGAATCAAGCTATAGAAGAGCTAAGAGACTTAGTTTTTGAACAATTTGATGAAATGAGAGAGAGGATGATCGGGTTCGAAAGTACGGTGATAACAGCCTTGGGCAATTTATCAGAACGTGTGGCAGCAGTTGAACAATCATGGAAGGCTCAAGCTTCTGCGCCTAAAAGAAAACATGATGAGCATGACGATGACTCCGATGATGCTCCTCATGAGGGGAGAAGAGGAGGAAGCTTGATGAGCCGACACCGGGTCTTTTAATGATCACTTATCCAGAGAGAGAAAGCCTGAAGGACAAGAGAGAGGAGAAGCAGGAAGCTCAAAGGAACCTACTGATGTTCAAGGTGAGCTGGGATTGATTCTTCATGAAGATGTTCCAGTTCCTTTAAACATTCAGTCAGACATTTACAATTTTGAGGAGTACAATGATTCGGATGATGATGTTCAAGAGGTTTAAGGATAGAGTTTGTTGATTCAAGGAAAAGAAAGTGAAGTAGAGAAAGAAGTTGATATTGAATTATCTGATGATGATGATATGTTTGTCTTAACTGATATATCAATTAAAGTTGAAAGAATTGAAGAAGAGGAAGAATTGGTGCAGGAAATTTTGAAAGATTCTATACCAACACTGACGGTTGAAAAGCCTGAGGTTACGGTTCAAATTAAAGAAGAGATTGAAGAATTTCTAGTTGAGAATGTGGTTCCACGAGAGGTTGTTGAGTTGAATGAAGTCGAAGTGATGGAAAATTTTTTTAATGAATATATTCTGGCTGACGAATCACAAAAACAACAAAGACTAAGATTTGAAGCTCAGCAAGTGGTTCAAAGGGAAATTAGAGATATGCTTACTTTGCTCAACAAGGATGAAATTAGTAAAAAGAATGTTAAAGCGTTGGACTTATCTGCAAGACAATCAACTGAGTATATTAAGAAAAGGAATAAACTGCCATATTTCGAAGATTAGTTAGAGAAAAGAATATTCTGCAAGAAGCAAGCTCCTTGTACTTTTCTGAAACTGTTCAGAGTTCTGGAGCCTAATATGCCGAATCTTGTGAACTATGCTAATTTCTTGTGGAATAAGACTCAGCCTGTGGATAAAGTATTAAGTGAATTTTGGATATTTGATTTAATTAAAATTGAGAAGATCGGTTGTTCAGATCTTCTATCCTACTTTTACTGTTTCAAGAGCTGATGGAAATACCTATTCTTTCACCGAAGACGACATGTTCAATATGCATTTGGTTGATATCGAAGACTTATTTGATGAGCTGTGCCGCAATAAGAGGAATGAATACTGTAGATTTGCACTAAATACAATTTTTCACTTCATGCATACCAAATTGGTATTAATGTCTGTGCAAGATCTACAGATTGGAGTCGAGAGAGGTATGAGGAAAATAAACATTACAGCTCCAAATCGAGAAATCAAGTTTGCAGCAGATCTGAAGGAATATCAAGTCATTATGGTTAAGCATCCTGCGGTTATGTACAAAGACAAAGATAAAAAGCTAAGAGCAATGCGGAGTGTAGAACTTAATAAATTTTGTGATGGGACAGTACAGAAGGTAATGAATGGGTTGAAGGGAAAGTTGGCATCTGACAAGATGAGGAAAACAAAGAAGGGAGCTTTAACTGTTAATGACTATAAATTGATGGTTGAGTTTATTTCCAAAATCAACTGGAGACTATTTGACAGGAAGAGTATAAGGAGGTTTGAGATGAATCTTGGGCTAACAAGTTGAAGACTTTGCTTATTTCATCAAAGGGGGAGATTGTTGGAATATTATTTTGTTGATGAAAAACAAATTCTAGGGTTTAATATGTAATTTTTGCATAGTTGTAAATAATATAAATAGTATGTTTGACTTTGTAATTGAAAAATATAGATCTGACAATATAGAACTTGTACGCACGGAATTTCAAAGAAGTTTTCTCGGTCAACAGTGCACATTATCCATTTTCGTCTCTGTAATTCATTCTGTGATTAATCAAAGCATTCGGTTAGTTGTTCTTGATCTTGATCTTTATTGTATTGATTATCTGTTGATTGATAAGTAGGATTCACAAGTTAAGTTGGGGAGATTTGATGAGTCTATAATTTATATGGTTTCAGAGTCATTTTATGTTCATTTTAAGCACCAATACTTCGTAAAATCCATTCTTTTACATCATATTTGTGTTTCAGGGTCCGGAAGTGATTTCAAAGCACCACGAGAAAATTCAGCGCAAACCGAGCAGGTCGGGGAGCAGGCCTGCGCCCCCCTGCGCGCCAAAAGTCCATATATGTTCCAGCACATGCCAGCTAAACCCTAGCCGCATCCGGTCGCGAGGGGGGGGGGGGGGGGGGGGGGGGGCGCACGCCTGCGCCTAGCCTGCGTTGGGTCGGCGCAAAAACGCGTCTTTCAGTCCTGGAAACCCTAAAATCGATTCCTCTATAAATAGAGGTCGATGACAGCCTTGGAGAAAAGCCCCCGACGGGTGTGAAAGTGTGTCGAAGCCCTACCGGAGTGGATTTACGATACGAGAACGAAGACGGTTATTCGCAAGCTACGATATGACTCAGATCTACACTTGTGAAGAGCATACGATGAGCGGCTAATCTCATTAGCCGTTTTCGGAGGATCTACGGCTATGTTTACTCTTTTTAATTTCTTATTTTTTGATGTATTTGTATTAAGCGAGATCTATTATGTTAATGCAAATGTTAAACATTTGGCTATGATTATGATTATGTGTTGCGATTGGTAAAAGCAAGATAGTTTATAGTGGTGTTTCTATTCGTGCCGAGTCCATTAGTTTAGGGATTAAGACGAGTAGTAATGTTGCATACGCTATACCGAGAGTTATTAGTTAAAACATGTTTGATTAATTTAGTCGCGCAATTGATTATGTCTATGTGATCGTTGCATGAAATTATAGTGAGAAATACTTATGTCATGGTAATTCCGTGAATGGTTATTTGTCTCTTGATTGTTTATCTTCTTCATTAGTTACTTCGTTCTTAATTTTAGTTACAAGCAATAGCAAACCCTTACTCTAAACAAATCATTCAAATCCACAAATTCACAATTTAAATGCTTTCAATAAATCTCACAAGGCTAACTGTCTAACCCTAATTACAAACGCACTCCCTGTGGATTCGACCCTTACTTCCCTACGCTAGTAGTTAGATTTAAGGATTATTTCTGCGGGTGTAACATCCGACACTAAACCAGGTTAACAACAATGACCTAATCTGTATTTAATAGCCAATTATAACCTAATCAGTGGTCATTAGAAATTAATCAAGTGAATAACAAGGTTTATTAGAAAATTCAACTCAATTAGAATCAAATTCATCGGTGCGATGAATAGGGAAATCAATTAATCCGATCGATTTACGATATGAGGGATTAATTCAACTAAGTACATAATTAAATTATGATTAGTGACACTAATCATACACTAATACAATTACTTAACATTAATTATGCAAAACTAAAACAATTCATTAAAACAATGCATCCAAAAGTATTTATGAAATTACAAGAAAATGGAAATACAAGAATACATTTCTAAATACTTTTATACAAAAAAAAATGAAAATACATGTATAATACATGTATATGGCTGCCTATAGGCCATGTGTATATTAGAGTTTGACTTCTATTTTTTTAATAATACTTTAAACACAATCATTTTGTTTAAAAGTGCACTCTACCTTTTTCAACCATGTCTTTCATCATTTGAAAGACCAAACACTTTTCCTATAAATAAGACATCATTTCTCACTTCTTTTCAACACTTCAAACATCAAAAATCTCTCCTTTTCTCCTGTAAAAACCGGATCTATACACACACACATCAAAAATCTTTTCATTCAAGTGTTCTTCAAGATATTCAAGAGTTTTTGGTGCAAGTCTTGCAAGGATTTCAATTTCTACTCAAAATCATATTCTAAATACTTCAAAGTAAGTAAATACTAACTTATTTCATCTTATATTTATGTTTATATAAGTCTTGCATAATATATATAATCTCCAACAACAACAAGTTTCATAAAAACTCAAGTTTATAAGTTTCTAGTTTTTTATTTTTAAGTTGTTTCTTTAAATGTGTTTATGAATATATGAACACATTATAAAAATGTTAATATTATGAAAACATGTGATATATATGTGTTTTGTAGCTTTTATAACTTTTATACAAGTAGTCTTTGAATAAACAACAAGAATCATAAGTTGTTTCAAGTTTATAAACTGCGGATTTTCAGCAGAAAATTTATATCGACTTTGAAAAATCATAACTAATTCATAACTTAACGAAATGAGTCAATTCTTGTCTAAAAAGTTAGATCTATGTGTTAACTATAGATCTGAAAGTTTTCATAATTTATTTTGGAGTTTAAGACCTCCAGAATTTATTTGGGAAACCGAAAGTTTGACAGCTCAAAAATGGCCAACATAGGGTTTTTAACGAGCTTTTTGACCAACCTAAACATCTTGAAAAATGGCCGTTCTTGATTTTAAAAATCCTTTGTATATAGTAGTTTAATGTTCTAGAAAACCAAAGCCTAAAACGTTTTGGAGCTTGGTCAAAAACAGCCTCAAAGTAGGCCGAAAAACCTCCGAAAATGCTAGAAAATTATATATGTATAAACTTGACGTTTTAAGTGGGTTTTATTTATAAACTTGTAATGTTGGGTGATTTAAGACATAAAAAATATACAAATATACATATTATCATATATTAGAGATATTAAGTCCTTATTATCATTTAAGACTCGGTTAAACACATCCGGTTTCTTCACCCATCAAACAACGCAAACTTTCATTTTTGCGCGTATTTTGCCATCACAAGCTCGGTGAGTCTTTACAACCCCTATTTTCACTATCTATTGGGGTGGAAATACATGCACTGTTTTCATATGGACATCAAAACTGTTTATTTATTATATGTATTACATGTTTGGATCCATCAGCCCTCAATCATGAACCGTTAATTGCATTTATTTGCAAGCGCGAATATATTGTGGATAGATCTATCGGGAGTCATGTCCCCATTCGGGTTAGTTCGGGTCGGCTAACAGCGAGTGCATACATATTCAACACACGGTATTACGTATGGGAATACTGCGCAGGACAAACTCATCTTTAATTAAGCTTCGGTTGCATAATGGTTTATGTAATACATACACGGAAGTTATGATTTTATAAATTCAACTCATCTGATAATGTCCATACAACTGGTCTTTTCGCGTAAACCTATGAGCTCACCAACAATTTGTTGACGTATTTTAGCATGTATTTTCAGGTGTTTGAGACATGCACATTTATCAGAAGTATTCAAAGGCATCCATTCATTATGGAGTCGCATTATTTTCAAACTAGGAGATTTACTTGCATCCTTCCGGATAAACTAAATTGTGTATTTAAATTTTAAGAACTATTTACGCTGTATTTTGGTTATGTAAAACAATATTTACATTTGAAGTTAAATTAATGTATTTTTGAAAACGTCCATATAGTGGTCGTTCGTTATGATTATGGTTACGCTTCCGCGACGTCACGCTTCGTTGCCAACCAGGGTAACGGGGTGTGACAGATTGGTATCAGAGCCATAGTTATAGAGAACTAGGTTGCATTAGTACCCAGACTATAACTGTTACAAAATTAAGCTTTCTTCAAGAACTGTGAACACATATATGGACCCTGATGACAATAACATGTCGAACAATATGGTTATTATCCTCTTTGACTCAGAGGATGAATTCTCACCCATGGAACATAGAAGCCAAGGTGACACTGAGGTATACTTTGGATCGGGAACCCACCCAGACTAAATCAATGACGATGTAATGGGCTCGTCAAAGCACAAGGAGGGCAATTGTGGCCCTGCAACACAAATTGCTCCACCATCACCACCACATATGCCACCCTACACCCTATTCAGAAGGCATCCCAATGGACCGTTAAGGAAGTTCACCCCTAGGAAAAGGGTGTGACTAGCACAACAGGAGTCTATCCCGGTACCTACTTATCAGCCAAGCCCGCAACTGTAACGATAGGCGAACGTAAGACAGTGGGGATGGACGCCTCACACTCTCCAAGAGTGGAGAAACGAGGAAAGGATCCAAAACCAGTTTGAAGTCGGAACACCATCTTCCTCTCAAGTGCAGACACTTACCTAGAAACCTATGTAACAAACGATGCCCCTATTAGTGGCAAGGGCCGCCAGAAATGACCTCCAATTTCAACAAAATCCACCAAGAGGTCGGGGAGATCTTTGCAACGATTAAGCAGGAGGCAATACAAACCCTCAATAAACCTTGGGACAACCAGAATACCCAAGCGATTCAACAAGACGTAATAGACAAATTGTGACAGCGCCTAGCAGAGCGCAAAGCCCGTAATGTAGAACTAACCCAACGACTTAACGCTTTGGAGTACGAGGAAACCCCAAAGGCATCTCATACTTAGTACCCTTCTACCATTTTATAGTATTTATCTAGGCTATACTATCTGATATATCTTAGGGTAAATAAGGCTTAAGAATTTATCAGAAAATTCTGACCATATCATATTAAAAGATTAAGTTTCAAGAACTTTTATGAGGAATTAAGTTTTAACTACAACTCTGCGTAGGAAAAGATAAAGCTGTGACTATCTGCCTAAGAAATTTCAAACCCGTAGACTTATCCTCTTAACCCATTAGATACCACTTATGCGTTTCTACTATTTGATACTGGTGCTGATAGGAGCTTTATATCCACTAAGTTCACTAAGCAGATAAATTCCATTAATAGCTACTTATGCTATTGAGGTTGATGACAGTGAGACACTTAAGACAAATAATATAAGTCGAGGATGCTCCTTAGAATTAGTAGGCCGACTCTTTGAAACAGACTTGATACCCATCAAACTTGAAAGTGTTTACGTGGTCATAGGCATGGATTGGCTACCGAAAATCGTGTGGAAATAGTATGCAACAAGAACATAGTTCATATACCTTTAGCCAATAAGAAGGTCCTTACTGTCCAAGGCAAAGCAAGACATACCAAAGTAAGCATCATCTCTAGCATTAGGACCCTAAAATGTTGATAGAGAAGGAGCCAAAGGGAAAGCAGCTCGAAAATGTTCTTATTATTTACGGTTACCCCAAAGTTTTTCCAAAACACTTACCTGAACTCCCAACATCGAGGCAAGTCAAATTCAAAAAATCGGCCTACTATCAGGTGCGGTACCAGTGGCTCGAGCACCATGCCGATTAGCCCCATTATTAATGTAAGAATCATCCAACCAACTGTAGGAGCTCTTAGATAAAAGGTTTATCAAACCGAGTTCCTCGCTTTGGAGGAGCTCCAGTTTTGTTCATAAAGGAGAAGGATGGAACTTTTGGGATGTGCATCAATTACCGAGAGTTAAATAAGCTAAAAGAACCAATACCCACTTCCAAGGATCGATGACTTGTTTGACAAACTCCAAGCATTAAGCTTCTATTCGAAGATCGACCTAAGGTCTGGTTATCATCAGGTTAGAGTTCGCAGAAAAGGTATTCCAAAGACAGCTTTCAGATTCCGTTTCGGTCATCGTAGATTCCTATTAATGACGTTTGGATTAACCAGTGCCCTCGACGGTACTCATGGACCTCATCGGGTGTGTAAACCTTATCTAGGCAAATTCGTGATTGTATTCATGAATGACTTTAAATCTACTCACAAAACAAGGAGGACCACGAGCAAACATTTAAGACTAATTCTAGAGTTGTTGAAGAAGGAATAACTATAAGCCAAGCTTTCTAAGTTTGACTAAGATAGGTGAAATTTCTCGATCACATGATCAATAGTAAAAGGATCCAAGTCGACCCCGCAAAGATCGAGGCTATCAAGAATTGGTCAACTCTTAGAACCCCCATAGAGATACAACAGTCCTTAAGACTTGCCACTTATTATAGGCAAGTATTAAAAATTTCTCAAAGATCACCGGAGCTCTAACAGAATTAACCCGAAAATACATTAAGTATGATTGGGGCGAGGATCAGGAGACATCATATCAGTTATTAAAGCACAAACTGCGCAGTGCGCTTATTTTATCCAAGAGAAGCAAGAAATTTGTAGATTACTGTGACGCTTCACAAAATGGGTTGGTATAGAAAGATAGGGTCATAGCTTATGCTTTATGAAAACTTAAGGTTCACTAGGTGATTTACACAACGCATGATCTGGATCTTGAAGCAGTAGTCTTTTTCCTTGGAGACATTAGTTGTACGGTATGAAGTGTATTGTATTCACAGACCATAAGCGCCTCCAACACATCTTGAACCAGAAAGAGTCGAATACGAAGTAGTACCATTGGATGAAACTAATAAGTAATTGCAACCGTGAAAATTCGTTATCACCTGAGGAAAACTAATGAGCTAAGCCGTTAAGAGAACAAGTGGATAAATAGTTTAGGATAAGGGCTAATAAAAAATCGATATTTCATGAATAGAATCTGATTACTCTGTTTGGTGGAATAAGAAAGCTGGCTATGGATGAAGGACACAAATTAAGATATGTCGTTCACCCCGAATCCGATAAAATGTATCATGACCTTAAGGAGCTATACGGGTGGCCTATCATGAAGAATGACATTGCCACATCTGTCAGAAAATTCGTAACATGCTCCAAAGTTAAGATAAAACATCAGAAACCATTTGGGTAATAGTCGACCACCTAACAAAATCCGTGCGTTCCTACCAATCAAGAAGAACATCAGGATGAATAAGCTAGTCCAAACGTACCTCAAGGAAGTCGTCTCCGGACACGGAGTGCCTATTATAATCATTTCGGAAATGGATAGCAGATCTACATCTAAGTTTTTGGCAATTATTACAGCAAACTTTCGATACAAATTTAGACATGAAGTACCACATATCACCCTCAGACCGATGGTCAGAATAATAGAACGATCGAAACCCTAGAACACACATTAAGAGCCTATGTAATGGATACTCAATTTCCTTAATGGAATTATCGTACTACAATAGCTATCACTCAAGTATTGAAGTTGCTCCGTTTGAGGCCCTATACGGGCAAAAGTGTCGATCACCGATTTATCAGGAAGAAGTGGGAAATGACCAAATCACTGGTGTTAAGATCATTTATGAAACTACCGAAAAGGTAGTACAGATGCGGAATTGACTAAAAGTTGCCCGTAATTGGCAGGAAGTTATGCAGATGTATGGAGAAAATCCCTTGAGATCTAATTAGGAGAACGAGTACCAATGAAAGTCTCGCCATAGAAGGGTGTGATACGATTAGGAAAAGAAGGAAAAACTAAACCCTCGATACATTGACAATGCAAAGTATTAAAGGGAATTGGACTCGTAGCTTATCGTTTAGAGTTACCACCAGAGCTTAGCAGCATGCACAATACCTTCCATGTATCGAATAAGAAGAAGTGTTTGTTAGAGGAGACACTTGTTACCCCCTTGGAAGAGATCCAACTAACTGATAAACTTCGCTTCATCAAAGAGCCGGTTGAAATCATGGACCGTAAGGTCAAAGGATTGAAGCACAGTTGTATACCCATCCTCAAGGTCAGATGGAATTCTAGACATGAACCAGAATTCACTAGGGCATGCAAATGCCAGTTTAAGCAAAGGTACTCTCATCTACTCTTAAGTAACAATACCACTGAGGAAACAAGATAAAATTTCGGGACGAAATTCCCTTAACAGGGGGAGACTGTAACATCCGACACTAAACCAGGTTAGCAACAATGACCTAATCTGTATTTAATAGCCAATTAGAACCTAATCAGTGGTCATTAGAAATTAATCAAGTGATTAACAAGGTTTATTAGAAAATTCAACTCAATTAGAATCAAATTCATCGGTGCGATGAATCGGGAAATCAATTAATCCGATCGATTTACGATATGAGGGATTAATTCAACAAAGTACATAATTAAATTATGATTGGTGACACTAATCATACACTAATACAATCACTTAACATTAATTATGCAAGAATAAAACAATTCATTAAAACAATGCATCCAAAAGTATTTATGAAATTACAAGAAAATGGAAATACAAGAATACATTTCTAAATACTTTTATACAAAGAAAAATGAAAATACATGTATATGGCTGCCTATAGGCCATGTGTATATTAGAGTTTGACTTCTATTTTTTTAATAATACTTTAAACACAATCATTTTGTTTAAAAGTGCACTCTACCTTTTTCATCCATGTCTTTCATCATTTGAAAGACCAAACACTTTGCCTATAAATAAGACATCATTTCTCACTTCTTTTCCACACTTCAAACATCAAAAATCTCTCCTTTTCTCCTCTAAAACCGGATCTATACACACACACATAAAAAATCTTTTCATTCAAGTGTTCTTCAAGATATTCAAGAGTTTTTGGTGCAAGTCTTGCAAGGATTTCAATTTCTACTCAAAATCATATTCTAAATACTTCAAAGTAAGTAAATACTAACTTATTTCATCTTATATTTATGTTTATATAAGTCTTGCATAATATATATAATCACCAACAACAACAAGTTTCAAAAAAACTCAAGTTTATAAGTTTCTAGTTTTTTATTTTTAAGTTGTTTCTTTAAATGTGTTTATGAATATATGAACACATTATAAAAATGTTAATATTATGAAAACATGTGATATATATGTGTTTTATAACTTTTATACAAGTAGTCTTTGAATAAACAACAAGAATCATAAGTTGTTTCAAGTTTATAAACTGCGGATTTTCAGCAGAAAATTTATATCGACTTTGAAAAATCATAACTAATTCATAACTTAACGAAATGAGTCAATTCTTGTCTCAAAAGTTAGATCTATGTCTTAACTATAGATCTGGAAGTTTTCATAATTTATTTTGGAGTTTAAGACCTCCAGAATGTATTTGGGAAACCGAAAGTTTGACAGCTCAAAAATGGCCAACATAGGGTTTTTAACGAGCTTTTTGACCAACCTAAACATCTTGAAAAATGGCCGTTCTTGATTCTAAAAATCCTTTGTATATAGTAGTTTAATGTTCTAGAAAACCAAAGCCTAAAACGTTTTGGAGCTTGGTCAAAAACAGCCTCAAAGTAGGCCGAAAAACCTCCGAAAAAGCTAGAAAATTATATATATATATAAACTTGACGTTTTAAGTGGGTTTTATTTATAAACTTGTAATGTTGGGTGATTTAAGACATAAAAATATACAAATATACATATTATCATATATTAGACATATTAAGTCCTTATTATCATTTAGGACTCGGTTAAACACATCCGGTTTCATCACCCATCAAACAACACAAACTTGCATTTTTGCGCGTATTTTGCCATCACAAGTTCGGTGAGTCTTCATAGCCCCTATTTTCACTATCTATTGGGGTGGAAATACATGCACTGTTTTCATATGGACATCAAAACTGTTTATTTCTTATATGTATTACATGTTTGGATCCATCAACCCTCAATCATGAACCGTTTATTGCATTTATTTGCAAGCGCGAATATATGGTGGATAGATCTATTGGGAGTCATGTCTTCCATTCGGGTTAGTTCGGGTCGGCTAATAGCGAGTGCATACATATTCAACACACGGTATTACGTATGGGAATACTGCACAGGGCAAACTCATCTTTAATTAAGCTTCGGTTGCATGATGGTTTATCTAATACATACACGGAAGTTATGATTTTATAAATTCAACTCATCTGATAATGTCCATACAACTGGTCTTTTCGCGTAAACCTATGAGCTCACCAACAATTTGTTGACGTATTTTAGCATGTATTTTCAGGTGTTTGAGACATACACATTTATCAGAAGTATTCCAAGGCTTCCATTCATTATGGAGTCGCATTATTTTCAAACTCGGAGATTTACTTGCATCCTTCCGGATAAACTAAATTGTGTATTTAAATTTTAAGAACTACTTACGCTGTATTTTGGTTATGTAAAACAATATTTATATTTGAAGTTAAATTAATGTATTTTTGAAAACGTCCATATAGTGGTCGTTCGTTATGATTATGGTTACGCTTCCGCGACGTCACGCTTCGTTGCCAACCAGGGTAACGGGGTGTGACAGCGGGTCACAACGACGGCCCGTCACATAACAATCTCCCTTAAGGGTATCTAAAAGGTTTGATCAATGATGTCCCCCTGAGATATAGAATATGTTTGATTGAGGCCTTTTTGTGCCTAACAATCTCCCCGTATTTGCAATAGTTTGGCTAAGGATGATTACACTAATTACTATACATTTTACAATACAGAAGAAAATATAAATTTACAACTTTGGAGTAAACTAAAAGATCAACATATGTACAATGAAAAACTATTTGCAATAGTTTTGCTAAGGATGATTACACTAACTTTTTACTATACATTTTACAATACAGAAGCAAATGTGAATTTACAACTTTGGAGTTAAGTAAAAGATCAACATATGTACAATGAAAAACTGATCATAAACAACTGATGTTTACAGGCTAAGTAGAATAAGTACTATACATCAAAAAAAGTGAAAGTACAACTAATGCACTATTTTTATTGGTAGCAAACAATGGTTAGCCTGATCAACTAATAATCAGCTTCCATTCTTCATCTACACACAGCTTGAGTATAAACAAATAATCAGTGTAAGATGTTACAGATGAACCATTTCTAACTTCTTTTACCTTTCTCCTTTTTAGCCTTTCTAACTCAGCAGCAGCTTTAAGTACCTTTTCTTGTTCAAGTCCTGCCAGCATTTCTTTCTTTGCAATATAGTCTTCTACTTCAAACTGATGTAGAAGAATTCTCTGCTATGAAGATGTCCTTTGGCATTACGCACTTCAAGCTCAATTAGGATGTCTGCTCTCCATCTGACATGTTGTTGCTAGGCAAGCATAAATCTGAGGGCCACAAGCTGCTTAACACCAGCTTTGCATAATTCTGAGGCTCTTTAAAAACACATTTTCTTTGATAGGGGATCCACAAAGTATATCTAAGCCTTGTGTTCTTCAATATACATTCCCTCTACAGGTACCACACCTTTGGACAGGCTGTGATTTAGCCCAGTAAGTTCAATGTCATAGAAACCCTACTTTATCAACATAACTATCTCTTCCAGTTCTGTGACCTTCTTCTCTCTTTTTCTTTTGGGTTTGATCTTGGATTCCATAGTGGAAGTACCATCGATCACATCCTTAGGAATGAGTCCCAGTTTGTCACACCCTGCTACCTTGGTTGGCAGCGAGACGCGACGAGTGCGGAAGCGAAACCGTAATTATAACGAACGACCACTATATGGACGTTTTCGAAATATTACATCATTATAATTTAAGAATGTAATAATGTTTTACAAAATGTAAGAAATGAAGTTCGCGTAATACAGAGATTCTGATACATAATTAATGCGTCCAAAAATAATGCAGTCAAATCTCCGTTAGTTTCGAAATATGCATGCGACTCCATGAAATGCGGAAGCTTGAAAGTTGGTGTATCCGAAGGCACACTTGCCTTAATTACCTGAAAATACATGCTAAAATACGTCAACAAAATTTGTTGGTGAGTTCATAGGTTTACACGAAAAGACCAGTTGTATGGACATTATCAGATGCGTTGAATTTATAAAATCATAAATTCCATGAGATGTATTACATAAACCATCATGTCACCGAAACTTAATTAGAATGTGTAAGGTCTACCACTGCAAGATCTATCTAGACGCGGATCCGTTAACGAGTGCGGAATCCTCGTTGACGGTCAGCCGGACAACTCTCAACCAACGGAAACACGGAGACTATTAGACGCTGAACGAACGACACACGAACGATCCTACGTACTAATTCTCTCCGAAACGGGACTCACCAAGCTGATAAACTCGAGATCGCCTCTTGCTCAATTCCTCACGAATTCTGCAAAAAGTCCCTTAATCATTCGAGTCTATCCCTATTTATAGGCCCTGATTCGAGTCTGTTGTGGGCCAACCTCGAATCTGGCCTAAGGCCCATTCGAATCTGTCCATCTGACAGATTCGAATCTAGCCTATTCGAATCTAAGGACTCATTCGAATCTATCACAGATTCGAATGTATCCTTTTATGCAATTCGAATCTAGCCTTTGACATATATAACTAAGTGTTTGAAACTTATGTTTTAACTTATGCTTGAGTTAATCTTTGACCTTTATGTTTGAACTTCTTGTAATATGTTACATCAAGTTCAAACACACAATCAATAACAGACAAAGCACATATTAAACATATATATCAAAATACTTGGTTAATACTCAGAATATTACCTAAACACATAATGCAGATCGATTAGACTGCTATCGTCACACAGGGTGTACCAACAGACTCCCCCTTGACGATAGCTTCTAATTATTTACATTACATCAAATTTAAGTACTAGAGCTAGCTATATATATTACTACCCGCATATAATCCAGCATCTATACAAACTTTGACTACCTTTTGGAACTTCCTGGCTTCAGATCTCCATGGTTTAGTAAAGAAGATAGGCTGATCATGAAGCTTCTTCAGGTCGTCCTTTGATAGGTTTATCAAGTGCAATGGATCATATACCTTCAAAATTACCTGCTCGTCTTGATCTTCAATGATAGCTTCAGCAGTGTCGATCTCTAGGTACCACCACTTCATGTTGCTCAAAACGTTCTGTGGCATTGGCTTCATTGGGACTTTCTTGAGACACCTCACAGGTTTGTATTCCATCCTGGCCCATGGCCTACCTGTATGAGGATCTATTCTCGACCCATCCTCGACCCTCTTTCCGGTCCTTGGCTTGAGTCGCTCAAATTTGCCTGATCGCCCTTCTTTTCTTATAATTCTTTCAATTACATTCGCGTAGGGATCATTTCCAATGTTGATCAGCTCCTTCCAGGCTAACTCTTTAACTTCAATCTTGGGCAAAGAATTAAACGCTTTCAATGTCCGCCTCAAGTATTGAAGTCCATCCCTTCTCTTCAAAATAAACAGCTGCAGTTCTCTGTCAAAGAACCAGCTAATAATCCCTCCAGCAAAATTTCCAGCACTTGGATTTCTCATCTTCTTCTTCATCTTCAGCTGATCTTTCTTTTCTTCCTTCTTGAACCAAAGATTTATCAGATCAGCTCTAGATGGCTCGTTCTCAGCCTCTTCAAGGTCTTTATCTTCAGCTGAGGCTACCTTGATGTAATCAATATCAATCACATTATGATTTTGGCTCTCATACAGTTCAGTGATTGGTTGTGAATTGATTATTACTTCATTAACGTGATCGTCTTCATCATCTAGCACTTCATCATCCGATTTCCAGTCAGCGACATCATCTGGAATGAATTCACCTTCTTCTAATTCTTCAATATCATCTTCAAAATCAAACTCCATTAGCTCTTCTTCAATATCTTACAGCGCATCGATCATGTCGCTATCTAAAGTCTTTGAAGAACCTGCTTCTCCTCCTGCTCCTCCCTCTCCTCCTTCTGTACTAGGCTCCCCCTGAACTTGTGTAACTTGAGCTGCAGAAAAATCTACAGACTCAATCTCTTTGTTTGCACCGGGATCATCGCCTTCATTATCATCATCTTCTCGCTGTACTTCCTGATCTTTACAACTCGTCTCCCCCTGAGTTTGTAGATTTTTCATAAGTTGCTCTAGGAGGGACCGCATTGCTCGGATTTCAGACGATTGATCAGCAACAAATGATTTAATCTCCGTGTTGTCGTCTCTAACATTTTCAACAATCTTTCTCAATTCTGCATTCTCCTTATCAAGATTAGAGTTATGCTCTTGGAGTTCACCGACTGCTTTTGTGAGAGTTATGATTTGAACGTTCTGAAAGTCGACACGGCTCTTAAGTTGCATGATTCGTTGGTTGTCGGTATAGGCTTCTGATGTAGAAGGGATGGACTGAATGGGAGCAGGATTGAATGGATGGGGAATGTAGGGTTCATGTTGCTGAGGTGGCGGGGATGGTGGAGCTGTATCTTGGGGTTGGGTCTGGGTTTGAGGCGGAGGTTGTGCATCGGACTGTGATGAAGTCCCCTGCATAAACCTGTGACGTTTGGCCCGTTGCCTTGTCACCAACTGAGGAGTCTCATCTTCTTCAAAATCTGACTCCTCCAATTCCCTGGCCTCACGCCTCCTCGAACCACCTTCATTGATAATCAATCGTGAACCATAGGTTCCAATTTGAATATGAGGATCTGTAGACACTAATTCTGGAGCTTCAACTTCGATCTCCTCCATTTCTTCTGATTCTGTAGCAGATGATGACTCATCATTGCCAGTCTGCTCTGGCACATATTCGTCAACATTTCTGAAGACATCTTCTTCTCCCTCTGGAGGCTCAAGCAATTCACCCACTAACTCTGCAGCTATATCTTCATTTGCATGTGGACCTGCCTCCCAAATTTCATTTAGCGTTTGGCACAATTGATCAGCTTCATTTGGAACATTTGACGGCCCGGCTTCCTGCACTTCTGGTTGCTGACTCGTAGAAGGCCTAGACGCCTGAGTTTGACTTGCAGTAGCTCTTTGTCTTCGCCTTGGATCACGGGGACGAGCACGAGGCTGTTGTTGTAGTGGACGTTGCTGTTGTTGCTGTGGTTGGACATCAACTACCCCTGCCCAGTTGGCATTACTCGGGGCTTGAAATTCCCTATCCAGAATTGCACCAAATAGTGGACGCGCCACCGGAACCGCTAACCTTCCTCGATGTGAGGAACAGTCAGAGTAGATGCGCTTATCCATAATATTCACGCTCAATGCATCATCTGTTTGTGGCAAATCAGGCAAGAAGTGCCTTATCAACATCATTACAAACCTAGGATACAGTAGGAATCTTTCTCTCTCAGGAGCAGTAATTTGATGGATGAATTCCGAGAAAAACAGCTGTGAGAAGCTGAACTTCTTATTGTACACCATGGCAATCACCCCAGATTGGATCTTTGAGACGATGTAATCAAATCCAGCCTTCTTAGGCGCAAAACAAACCATGAACACGTGGACCAAAAATCGCCACTGCCCTATCAACCCGCTTTTCATATAAGATGATTTTGTAACGTCCAAACTATAGCCCATTCGCAAAAACGCTGCTTGCCTAATACATAAAGGAAAGTCTATACGCCCGTCTTCTTGTTCTTGTGAACCCAACTGCAGTACTTGACACAAAATATCTGCTGAGAAAACCAGAGGTTGACCGGCAATTCTGGTTCTTAAGACTGTCGGGGTGACAGTACAGTCCACCTGTAAATGATCGTAAAATTGACGCACATATGAAATCACAATCGGAATATTGTGATATAATGCATAGCTGATCCTAGATTCTGCTAGAAAATCTAAAACTTCTCGATAACCCTGCGCTTCAGGGATATTATGAGCTGGATTAAGTACCATATTGTGCTTAGGAACAAAAGCACGAAGCGCCATATCTGCACAATACATAAAACTGTTAGAATTATTAAAAATCAATAAACTTGTTTAAATTCAAAATTTGTTTTATTTTGTACTCGATTAAGTACCAAATCCAACACAATTAAATTTCCACAAGTTTAATAAAATTTAAATTCAACAAAGTAAATAAAGTACAGATTCGAAGGTAACAGATTCGAAGTGTCCATATTCGAATGTAATGGACAGATTCGAAGAGTCCCTATTCGAGTCTAATGGACAGATTCGAATATCATGGTCATTTCGAATCTAATGATAGATTCGAGAAACCCATGAACAGATTCGAAAGCCATGAACAGATTCGAAGCCCCGACTTATGAATTTTCAACAAAAACCCAAGATTTTAACCATTTTGAACTTGGTAAATCACATACATTAGTTCAACTAGGTTCTAATCTTTGATTTATGTCTTTAATTTGATCTTTTATAGGTCCAAACTTAGTTATTTAGCAAAAACCCAATTTTGACCCATAAAACTTCAAAAATCGACGATTTGTCCTTAAATTGTGTATAAAACTACCAAAATCTTGTACAATCCGGTTGATTATACCTAGATATGAGTGTAGAATCGAACACAGTAGCTTTAGAGTCGACAAAATGTCGATTAGGAGCAATACGGTAGACTCGAGAAAATAGATTCGAAATCGCTGATATAGATTCGAGAGTATAGATTCGACAACAGTAAAGTAATAAATGACTTCACTATTGACCTATATATACTACCAATCTTCGAGTCTATGTGTAGATTCGAGTCTACAGACAGATTCGAAATACTTCACATTCGAGTCTGTCTTAGATTCGAAACTACCAACACTTAGAAAAATTTCGAAAATTTTGAAATAAGTTCAACTTTTCCAACTTTTTTCTACGGTATTGTGTAACCAGATAAACTATGCCAACTCTTTTACCCTAAGCAACAGATATTTCACGCAATGTTTATTTTATCCAACTTCGAATGCACCCTCAGTAATTTTTGACCTTTTACCTAAGTAAAAATTAAACTAAACTAAAATAAAATAAGCTAAGGTAAAAATAAAATAAAATAAAATAAAATTTTGACTAAAAAATTTTATCTAGACTTAAGTTATAAAAATAAATTTACAAGCTAAGCTAAATACCAAACAACATATTTTTGATGAGTATAGTCTAAGAAAGGTTCAATCAGATAGCGATGTCCGATACTAACTTTCAGTACTTAAACTTTCACACTTAGGAATTTTTTGAATTCCTTTGATTGTTTGTGTCGTGACATACCCACTTAGCGATTGTTTGTATTTTACCTGTTAAACATTCCACATTCTCGGAATATCCCTTGGCCTTTTTATTTATCAGGAAATTATCTTACGTGACTCCGACATAGACATAATTTTATGATCAAGGACCCAGACAAAATCTACTTGTGGTATTTGCAACTTTCTTTAAAAGACAACCATCTGGACAAGGTCTGTCATTTTCATAAACAAAGTGTCTTAGTGACTTAAGGTATCTTTTTAACGTTAGCAGCTAGCGGGGACAGGTCTGTACTGATCGTACAACAAAGCGACATGTCTTTGCTAAACCCGAATCTAAAGATACAACAGGGTCTGTACTTCCGTACAACAGAGTTGCATGTTTTGCCTCTCCGTTTTTCCTGCTATTCTATTTCTTTCATTTTCAGTGTCTTTGATGTGCCTACATCCCAGAAAGTTTGCATACCTCATTAGACTCCAATGTGTAGTCTTGTACATAAAAATTAAGACGATCTGTCGTACATCTAGGTTAGTGACGCGCTTGACTTTTTCTAGAATATTTTATTAGCCTTGAGATTCCCTATATGTATTATGCCTACCAACACATCAAACTAAATAAAGTATAACACTTAGAGTTTAGTTGCATTATGTGTGAAAGCCTAAATACTTAGAGTCTGTAACGACGGTGCTAATTTTTGTCACTTTGAACCTATGTATTTAAGACTTAACTCCTTTTCTGATATTCTCTTTTTTTTTTTTTCGTAATTTTCTCTCTTTTTTCTTTTGTTTTTCATAAGAATAAGCAGTAAAATAAGCTAACCTACTAACTTACTAAAAATAGAAACTTACTAAAAATAGAAACTTTCCTAAATTAGAAACTTACCTAAATTAGCAGACTACTGTTAAGAAAGAAATACTACTACTATAAAATAAAATAAAGTAAAGTTACTACTACTAAGGTCAAATTACTCTGGATTGCGCATTCCGTTCAGTTGAATTAAATACTCAAACCGTGACTTATCAAACGCTTTGGTAAATAAATCTGCATTATTATCTTCTGTTGCCACTTTTACCAGTTTGATTAAGTTCTTTTCAGCACAATCACGAATAAAATGATGCCTTATGTCTATGTGCTTTGTTTTACTGTGTTTAACTGGATTATTTGTTATCGCAATAGTAGATTGATTGTCTATCCTAATTGGAGTTTGAGTGTAAGCCAAACCATAATCCCGCAATTGTTGTTGTATCCACAGAACCTATGAACAGCAACTACCAGCAGCTACATACTCGGCCTCGCACGTTGACACGGCTACCGATGTTTGTTTCTTGCATTGCCAGGATACCAGTCTCCCTCCGAGGAACTGACAACCTCCAGTCGTTGATTTGCGCGTCAAGCTGCATCCTCCGTAGTCTGAATCCGTGAAGGCCTCCAACTCTAGATCTCCCTCCGCGTGATACCAAAGTCCCAGCTTCGGTTTCGACTTGAGGTATCGTAGAATCCGCTTCACAGCTTTCATATGCATCTCCTTCGGATTCGCTTGAAACCTAGCACAAATACACACAGCAAACATTATGTCAGGTCTTGAAGCAGTTAAATACATAAGTGACCCAATCATGGCCCGATATAAAGTCGGATCCACATCGGTATCACTATCAGTACCCGGCCCGAGATTGTGATTCACTTGAATCGGCGTGCTGAAGTGGGCCGTCAACTTAGTTCCCTCCATCCCAAACCGTTCTAATATGTCATAGACATACTTAGTTTGATGGATAAACATTCCTTCCTTCTTTTGGTCAACTTGTAACCCTAAAAAGAAATTCAACTCCCCCATAGCACTCATCTCGAACTTAGACTTCATCACCTTCTCGAAATCTTTGCACATCTATTCGTCTGATGATCCAAAAATGATATCATCGACGTACACTTGTACCAAGATAAAGTGATCTCCCTTTCTCTTCACAAATAGAGTACTATCTATCCTACCCCTCTCAAAGCCATTTTCTAACAGATGGTTGGATAGAGTCTCATACCACGCCCTAGGTGCCTGATGTAATCCATAAAGAGCCTTATCTAAGCGATATACTCTATCAGGATATTTAGGATCTGTAAACCCGGGCGGTTGTTCTACATACACCAACTCCTTCACTTTCCCATACAGGAAAGCACTCTTAACATCCAGTTGATATACTTTAAAGCCTTTGAAGGAGGCAAAAGCTAAAAACAACCTAATTGCTTCTAACCTTGCTACAGGTGCAAACACTTCGTTGTAATCGATTCCCTCCTCTTGGTTGAAACCCTTTACAACTAATCTCGCCTTGTTGCGCGTGACTATACCCCGATCGTCTCTCTTGCACTTAAAAACCCATTTGGTTCCTATTGCAATCTCCCCTCGAGGTAACGGAACTAACTCCCACACTTCTAGTTTCCTAAATTGTGAAAGTTCTTCCTGCATCGCTTCAACCCAGGAGTTGTCCTTAAGTGCCATTTGCACATTTTTGGGCTCTACTTGCGATATGAAGCATGAATATAGACATGTGTGATATGCCTCGGAGTCGTTTATCATCGACAACAACACAGTGTTGTTATTTACACTACTCCGAGTCCTCACACCCTCGTTAGGATTTCCTATGATGCTTTCTATTGGATGGTTCTTGTTAATCCTAGAGGTCTCTATTTCGTCTACCCTTAGATTATCTCCTAAGTTGGATCCTATTTCACCTAAAGGGGGAACAGGCTCAGCTTCCACATTTTCTTCCTCACGGACGTTTTCCTCAGAGGCAGAACTTGATGCTTGAGTCTGATTCTCAGTGTTAGGTGCCTCTTGATCAGCAACTTCTGGAGATCCATCTACAGTCGCAGTAGGCTCGGACGTGGATTCGAACGTGGTCCTCGGAAAAATATGGCCATCGTCATTTAGGTGCAACGTCGCCATGTCTTTTTCGATTGTACCTGCAGTATCATCCAAAGGAATGTTAAATGACTCAAATAACTTATCATAGTCAAATATCCATTCCGGACCAGTTTGGGGTTCATGTGTATAACTTGTGACTTCAATATTATACACAATCTCCACAGTACCACTCTTTTTGTTAAAAACCCGTTTGTTTGGTGAGTTTGGCACATAACCTAGGAAGTATCCTTCGTCAGCCTTTTCACCAAACTTCGGTTGCTGTTTTGTTCTTAAAAGTGTACATGGTACTCCAAACGGTTCGAATCCAGTTAAGTTAGGTGGCCGTTTATTCAAAATTTCATAACATGTTTTGTTCAATGATTTGACTGTAAGGACTCGGTTTAAAATGTGGCACGCGGTATTCACTGCCTCCCCCCAAAACATGGTAGGAAGCTTTGAATCCGAAAGCATAGTTACGTTCGGCCACCCCATTCTGTTGTGGTTCATATGGTGCACTGAATTGATGCACGATGCCCTTTGATAGGCAATATACACCAATTACAGAGTTTTTAAATTCGGTCCCATTATCACTACGAATATGTTTAACCCTTGTTCCGTAGGAGTTTTCCACTTGGTCTAAGAACCCGATGAGCTTTGTAGCCGTCTCGTCCTTCGTACCTAAGAAGAAAACCCATGAAAACCGTGAGTAATCGTCAGTGATAACTAAGCAAAACCAACTACCTCCTATACTCCTTTTTTTGATAGGGCCGAAAAGGTCCATATGCAACAAATCGAATGTCGAGGTTATGGAGTTCAGCTTCTTGGACTTGTGTGTCTTTTTATGTTGCTTGCCCTTCATGCACGGTAGACACTTGTCTTCAAACTGAAAGCTCTTCAGAGGCACACCTTGCACCAAACCATTCTTCGTTATGTAGTTCATTTTCCTTAGGTGCAAGTGAGCCATGCGTCTGTGCCACAAAACCGATCCCGTCTCCGAAGCTTTTGATAGTAAGCAGATCGGACCCATCGAATTATCTGGCTTGTTCATATCGAGCATGTACAAGTCATTCTTCCTTGGAGCCCGCATCAATATCCAATCTTCAGGTATCTTGAATCCCGGCTTTAGCACTAACGCCTCAGTGTCAGTAAATAACACCGAGTTCTTCTTATCACAGATTTGAGATACACTAATGAGATTATGAACCAGTTTATCAACGTGATAAACTTGATCCAATGTAATCGTCCCATTAGTGACTTCTCCAGTTCCAGTGATATTTCCTCCTTTGTTGCCCGCGAATGATACAAATCCCCTATTACCCCCCTTGAAGTCTGTGAGAAGACTTCTCTCCCCCGTCATGTGCCTGGAGCAACCACTGTCGACGAACCACTTGTTGTTTGGACCGGTAGTTATCTCCTGCACATGAAAGAAAATAGGTTAGTTATCACGGGGAACCCAAGCCATGACTGACTTGGTAATACCATTCTCGTCCACATACGTGAATTCTTTCAAGTACCCATCTCGCCTTTCAGGTGACTTGGG
Organism: Centrapalus pauciflorus; assembly: GCA_020465985.1. Classification (NCBI taxonomy): domain Eukaryota; kingdom Viridiplantae; phylum Streptophyta; class Magnoliopsida; order Asterales; family Asteraceae; genus Centrapalus; species Centrapalus pauciflorus. The sequence goes on along the minus strand of JAANYP010003607.1, from coordinate 103,863 downwards.
CCTTTGAACTGAATTCTGTTGTGGTGCCGAGTGATTTAGATTCACTCTTTGCCTTTGAGTAGGCATTTGTTGTGGAGCTCTAGAATAACTCTTATTATACTGCATTTCAGACTGTGATCCCTGAGCTCTTACCGGAACATATTGTCTAACAGGAGTATGTGACCTAACTGGAGTGTGTGACCTGCTAGGTGTGGTGCTCCTATAGACTTGTTGAGGTGCTGACCTAGATTGATTAATGACAGGATTCGGTGAATTTGTCCTAACCACTTCTTTTGGTCCAACCTTAACCGGTGTTTGTTTCACAACAGGTTTTGGTGCGGCCTGCACAGTTTTCTCGGTAGGTTGAGAACTACTGCTGCTTGCCACTGTTGGTGAGGGCTTAACAGGTGTTGGGTTCACTGTCTTAGGGGTAACATCTGCTTTCCTATTTGGACAGTGAGAAGCAACATGCCCTTTCTCGTGACATCTAAAGCAAGACATCTTATCCATGGACTTTTTGGTTGGTCCCTTAGATCTAGGTGTCTCACTAGTGTCTATTTCCTTTGGTACATCTATTGTGTCTGTCTCTTCGACCTGGTCAGCCCATGAAATCTTCTGTTTTCCTGCAGGTGTTTCACTGGAGGAAGACACAAATTTCACTTTCTTGACCTTGACAGTAGAGTCAGTCACCTTAGGTGTATTTTCTACTGTAGGCTCAGGTGTCGGTTCAGGTAGGTCCTCTAAGTCTACTGAGTTGTCAGTTTTCGACCAAAAACGTGAAAAACCACAAAGTGTTTCCCGAATATGAATTTGCTAAGCTCAAAAACACGTTTTTGAGAGCAAAACCGTCCAACTAGCGTCAAGAAACCTAGAATGTATCTGATGAACACGAAGAACACCACGAACACTCCGTAGGCTCTGATACCACTTGTAAGGTCTACCAATGCAAGATCTATCTAGACGCGGATCCGTTAACGAGTGCGGAATCCTCGTTGACGGTCAGACGGACAACTCTCAACCAACGGAAACACGGAGACTATTAGACGCTGAACGAACGACACACGAACGATCCTACGTACTAAATCTCTCCGAAACGGGACTCACCAAGCTGATAAACTCGAGATCGCTTAATGCTCAATTCCTCACGAATTCTGCAAAAAGTCTACTAAACATTCGAGTCTATCCCTAATTATAGACCCTGATTCGAGTCTGTTGTGGGCCAACCTCGAATCTGGCCTAAGGCCCATTCGAATCTGTCCGTCTGACAGATTCGAATCTAGCCCATTCGAATCTAAGGATACATTCGAATCTATCACAGATTCGAATGCCTTCCTTAACCTATTCGAATCTAGCCAATACACTTAAACACTTAAGTGATGAAACTTATGTTTTAACTTATGCTTGACATAATCTTTGACCTTTATGTTTGAACTTCTTGTAATATGTTACATCAAGTTCAAACACACAATCAATAACAGACAAACACATATTAAACATATATATCAAAATACTGGTTAACTCAGAATATTACCTAAATCATAATGCAAATCGATTAGACTGCTATCGTCACACAGGGTGTACCAACAGGTTTCAACCCCCTCCAAACTCGATTTCAGCAGCAAATATACACAAAACTCATACACATACATCTCCTAACTTACAAATACCAATTCTCTCAACATACCACATAAATACCTCAAGAATTTAACCATTGAAATCAACCTTACCTCTTGAACTTCAAGATACAAGGATTGAAGGTTGAAGATGATCAAGGTGCAATTTCTTTGCTTCAATTTCTGGCTTCAATCTCAGCTGGGAATTTCCACACAATTACACACACTCACCTTTAGGGATTTCTTATCTCAAGGATGGATAAGGGAAAGGAAAAAAGAAAGCTCACACATATATACGTCTTTATCCATATCCGGATCCGAACCCATTAACCCGGACCCGATATCACTTTTTCACAAATTATATCATTAGAACCCAATTAAATCCACGATCTCAAGGAGATAATTAATCCGCTAATTATTAGCTCGGAGACACGTATCACTCAATTTTGACACGTTAAATCCACGAAACGGAATTTAATTGGAACACGCAATAATAATAAATAAATGAGCCAATAAATTAAATCCACGTACCAGGCTCAAATTCGGGATGTTACATACATATCTCATTAGTATTTTTAATAATCGTATAATAAATAACAAAAACCATGTAATAAACAAAAATAAAAAACTCAAACACATTAAAAAACAAAAGTATGAATATTGAATTTGATGGATTGTATATGTAACATCCCACTTTTGGGACGTGGACGTGGAATTATGTGATTGGGTTGATTATATTATTATAAGGAAGAATTTAATATATACCATTTCAAAACTTCATAATATCATATATACCTAACCTAAAAATTTAATATCATATATATCCCTCCTAAACATCATAATATCATATATACCCAATTTTAATTATTAATATCACATATATCCCTCTTAAACATCATTAATATCATATATACCCAAATTCATTAATTTAATTATTTTTAAAACATTTAAAACTCATAATTAATATTGCTTATTAATTAATGACCATTATACCCTTACTCAGTTTTTCTTTCAACTAAACTTCAAAATATCATATTTATCCAACTTAAATTAAAATATCATATCCCTTTTAATAATTTTATATAATTTACTTTTGTAAACTTTACTAAATAAATTCTTCAGATTAAAACAGATTAACATTAAAAATAAAAATAAAAAATTGTATCATGTTTTTGCTCGTTTGTAATCAATTCATATCAGCTTATTATATTTTCTTATTTATTTTTTTCTACAGTAATCTATATACAATTAACTGATTACATATTATGTTCTTTTTTTTCCTTTTTCTTTTAGAATTATATATATATATATAACCCTATATATTTAGAGTCTACTTTTATAATAATTTGTTTAACAATTAGCAACTAGAAAATAATTTAATATTAAATTTACTGGTGTATATTAATTTGAAAAAATATTAGAAACTATTGAATTAGAAAACAAAAAAAATATATACTAAATTAAAAAAAAATGCGATACAATTATAAAGTTCGAAAAGAAAAAGAAAAAAAAACATAATATCTAATCAGTTAAATGTATATAGATTACTGTAAATAAAAAACAAATAAGAAAATATATAAAACGATACGATTTGATTACAAACGAGCAAAAACATAATACAGCTTTTCTATTTGTATTTTTAATGTTAATTTGTTTTAGTTTGAAGATTTTATTTAGTACAGTTTACAAAAACAAATAATATAAAATTATTAAAAATGATATGATATTTTAATTTAAGTTGGATAAATATGATATTTTGAAGTTTAGTTGAAAAAAAATGTGTAAGGGTATAATGGTCATTAATTAATAAGAAATATTAATTATGAGTTTTAAATGTTTTAAAAATAATTAAATTAATGAATTTGGGTATATATGATATTAATGATGTTTAAGAGGGATATATGTGACATTAATAATTAAAATTGGGTATATATGATATTATGATGTTTAGGAGGGATATATATGATATTAAAATTTTAGGTTGGGTATATATGATATTATGAAGATTTGGAGGGGTATATATGAAATTCTCCCTATTTAATAAGATCTTGTTTGTTTACCTCTTAATGGAATCATGAAGAGGTTATTTTACCTTTGAATGACTTCTTAATGGTTCCATTAAAAAGTAAACAAACAACCAATCAACTTTCCTACTTATTTTTATTTAAAAAAAACACACTACATTTCACTTTACCGAGTAAGTGATATGGTTCTATAAGCACTTGTTAAAAAAACACATGCTTGCTATATATACTAATTGTGATTTTAGTCCTTATGATTTTGTAATTAATTTTTGAATTAATTATAGAATTGGTCCATGTGGTTTTTCTAAAATTATGAAAACGATTCATCAACTTTCAAAGCTACAAAAATGGTCACTGACTTAACAGTTTAATTTTATTTTCACTCACTTATCTGTTAGTCAATCTTTAAACTTTTTAAAATGACAAATTTTTCCGTTGAGTTTGGTCCTTTAAATTTGCAATTATATACGTACGTGGTCCTTGATGGTAATTTTTATATCTTTTGCTTTATTATTAATTTTTCTTTCTTTTTTCATTATAAATCTACATAATTGGTCTCTGTGGTTTGTTCAAAAATTACGAAAACGATCCCACAACTTCCAAAGCTGCAGTGATAGTCTCTCCTTTACTTGCATAAATGGTCCATCTGTTTCTAAACTTTTTAAAAATGACGGTTTTACTCTTTTTTCAATTACAAGTTTGGTCCCTCAACTATTAGTTTGATATCACCTTTTGTCTTTTTCTTAAATTTTTATCGGTAAATTACAAATTTTGTCCATGTGGTTTACTAGATATTATAGATTGACTTTCTTAACTTTAAAAATTAAACTGACAGTCCTTGTGGTGATGTTTTGTTACAGATTTCGTCCTTTGGCCATTTAAAATCCCTTACTTATAGACTTAATAATAAAACAACATTAATAATAATTATTAAATCATCAAGGGCAAAATGGTCATTTTAAACGGCCTAAGGACAACGAAACATCAAGCAGAAAGACTGTCAGTGTAATTTTAAAGTTAAAGGATCCAATCCATAATTTCTAGTAAAACACATGGACGAAATTTGTAATTTACCCAATTTTTATTTGGTTTTTAAATTTGAAATATTAATTAATAAATTATGTTACAATTATTTATTAAATATATTATTATTATTATCATTTATACCTATTTATTTTTTAAAAAACAATTACGTGTAATTATTATAAATTGTTTTTAAATACTTAATTTAGTTAATCTACGCCTCTTCTATCTATTTAATTATTTATTAAAGATTTATTTATTTTATATTTCATTTGTTAGCCTCTTTGTATATTTTTATTATTAATACTTTTTAATTTAACTATTTCATTACCTTAATATATTTTGATTTAATTATGATTTTTATGTTTTAATTTTAAATATTTTGTTCGTTTTAATTTTAAATATTTTGTTTAGCTGAAACTTTTCGAATTAAATTTAATACTTTATTACTTTTGATTTAAATATTTAATTACGTTAATACGTTTTGATTTAAATTAGTATTTTATTTTGTAAGGTCACCTACCTACGGATCCTATCTTGACGCGACGCCGTCCAACGAGTGGGAATCCTCGTTAGCGGTTTGACGGATAGATCACACACGGAACACGGAGACACACACAATGATAGATGCAAATTAGAATACTCCGACACGTGATTCTCTCCAAGAACACACAAAATCGCCTTTAGTATGTTCGTAATCGCCTCCGAGCTTAAGTCTGCAAAAGTTATTAATTAAAACGGATTAACCCTTAATTATAACACTCGATTCGATGTCCACCATAAGGCCGAACTATGGCCTTTGAACTTATTCTAGAACTTGTCTTTGAACTTGTTCTAGAACTTATGTTTGAACTTATTGTAAAACATCATTTACAATCAGTTCAAACATATATACAACTAATATCAAACATATATCAAACATATGACAAACATATAACAAGCATGTATATAACAAGCATGCAATTACGAACAAATTGACTATTAGAAAATGTCATCTATACTTAGATAGCTATCGTCACACAGGATGCACTAACAGACTCCCCTTGACGATAACTTCTAACTATATATATTTTGTCTAAGTACTCGAACTATACAAACTACTACCAGCATATAATCCCTGATCTATACAAACTCCAACCACCTTCTGGAACTTCCTGCCTTCTGATCTCCAGCCTTCTTGAAAGAAAATCGGTTGATCATGAAGCTTTCTCAGGTCGTCCTTGGATAAGTTGATCAGATGCAGTGGATCGTATACTTTTAAAATAGTCTTTTCATCTTGATCCTCCATCACTGCTTCAGCTGTCTCATTGTCAACATACCACCACTTCATGTTGCTAAGTACATCCTGTGGCATTGACTTCATCGGAACTTTCTTAAGACATCGGACTGGCTTGTAAACCATCCTAACCCAAGGCTTTCCAGTGTGGGGATCTATTCTTGACTTATCTTCAACTCTTTTGCCTGACCTTGGCTTTATTCTTTCAAACTTTCCAGATCTCCCCTCATTTCTAATGATTTTAGCCATAACTTCAGCAGTCTTTCAAGCCTCACCTTCACCTCCTTCTCTTAAACCTGACTGACTAGGCTCCCCCTGAATCTGTGCTTGCTGAGCAGTCTTCTGAGAAAGATTTTCTAGCTCACTTTCTCTTTGAGCATCTGGATCATTGTCGTCGTCATCTTCTCTCCTCACCTGATCTTCCTTGCAGCTATTCTCCCCCTGAGCTTGCAGATTTTTCAATAATTGCTCCAGGAGGGTCTTCATCGCTCTCAGCTCAGACTGCTGATCAGGTGCAGTTGTCTTCAACTCTGCATTTTCTTGATCAAGTCTGGCATTATGCTGTTGCAGTTTTTTCACAGCTGTGGACAATTGAAAAATTTGGACTGTTTGGAAGTCCACTTTTCCTTTCAGCTCAGTGAACAGCTGATTGTCTGTGTATGAAGTCGAAGTTGATGGAATGGAGGCGGATGAAGTTGGAGCGGTGGTTGAGGTTGATGTAGCAGCCGGTAACACTGTCTGAGGAGCTGAGGTGGATGGAGCTCCCTGCATAAATCTATGCCTCCTCGCCCTATGCCTAGGTACGAGTGGAACTTCCTCTTCTTCTTCAAAATCCGAGTCTTCTGCCTCTGCATCCCTACCTGCTGGTCTTGTAATTTTCCTTCTGCTGACCACTAATCTCGATCCATGTCTTCCAATTGTGACAGCCGGATCAGCAGCTTCCATCTCCTCAGAAGTAGACTCGGAGTCAGACTCGGAGGAGGTCTCTACTTGACCCTCAGCCTCAGCCTGTACTCTTTCTTCTTCTTCTTCACCCTGGACTGCTGTGTCCATATCCTCAGCTTCAGATGGCTGGTATTCGTCAATGTCTCTAAAAATATCATTGAATTCAGTCGGAGGCTCCAAAATTTCTTGAACTAATTCTGCTGCAATATCTTGCTCGGCAGTAGTTCCTTGAGCCCAAATCTCTTCCAGAGTTTGCGCCCTCTGATCATATAGGGGGGCCAAACTCGACGGGCCGACAGCTTCCGTTGATGGACCAGCTGCAGTAGATTCTGTTTGTCGGCGAGAGGATGGTCTAGCTACCGGAGCTCTTCTAGCCGGAGCTCTTTGCCTCTGACGCTATTGTGGCTGTCGTTGTTGCTGTTGTTGTGGCTGCTGTTGTTGTTGCTGAACTTCACCGGTCCAATTATCACCTTCTGGAGCTACAAAATCAGGATCAATAACTGCCCCGAACAAAGGTGCCACTTGCGGCCTGACCTGTTCAGCCCTTCTCGCATTATGCGACTGGCAGTTTGCAAAAATACTCTTATCGATTATGGCCACGCCACTTAGATGTGGTGGCAAACTGGGCAAAAAGTGGCGAATGATCATCATCGCAAATCGAGGGTATATCAAAAATCGTTCCCTCACCGGAGCTGTAATTTGATGCACAAACTCCCCAAAAAACATTTCAGAAAAACTGAAGCGCCTGTTGTACACCAAGGCAATCAATGCCGATTGCAGTTTAGACACCATAGTGTCAAATCCTGCCTTCTTCGGCGCAAAACAAACCATAATGACGTGCACAAGATAACGCCATTGGCCAATCAAGCCACTCTTCACATATGAAGCCTTCGTCATATCTTGGGCATATCCCATTCTCAAAAATGCCGCTTGCCTGATATGTACTGGAAAATCTATAGGCCCCGCTTCTTGGTCCTCTGATCCCAGCTGTAGGATTTGACACAACATATCAGTCGAAAAGACGATTAGCTGTCCCCCAACTCTTGTTCTTAGTACGGTAACTTGAAGATGCTCCCAAAATTGACGCACATAAGGCAATATGATTTGAAGGTTGTGAGTCAGAGCGTATGAGACTCGCGACTGAGTCAGAAACTCGATCATATGACGGTACGGCTGAGCTTCAGGTAATTCCCGATCCACAGACATAACCATGTTATGTTTATTAAAAAATGTCCGATCACCCATATCTGCACACAGAAACAACAACCAATATTAGTAATTAAAAATAAAATGAAACTTGTTTATTTCGAATCTGCATAATTTCGAACTTATATAAGTTTGAAATCTAACACATTCGAACTTAGACAAGTTCAAATTATTTTAGAAACATTCAAATTTAAAGAAATTCGAGGATTATGTTCGAACTTGACTGACTTCGAACTTGTAGATATTTCAACAAGTTCGAACTTTCTGACAAGTTCGAACCTGAAGAACATGTTCGAAGTCGGTCACTTTGAAACTAAAATCCAAGATTTTAACCCCATTTGACTTAACCAAAAGTATAATCTAGTCCTATTAGGTTCTAATCGATGTTATATATGATTTATTTGAAGTTTTATCCGTCAAAAGTTTTGATTTTAAACCACAAAGTTTCAACACAAATAAACATCAAATAAAATCGATTTTTGCCATAATAATGTCCTAAATTACCCATACTTTGTATAATACTGGTTACTATACCTAAGTATATGAGTATGTTCGAGAAAAGGGAGCAAAACTTCGAAGAATAGTGAGAAATTCGAATCACGACAAGTTCGAAGAGCAAGTTCGAAATCGCCGGAGACAAGTTCGAATGAAGAAATTCGAGGGTAGGTGCCTTAAATGAAGTACTGTTGACCTATTTATACCAACTACCTTCGAACTTAGCATAAGTTCGAACTTCCTGACAAATTCGAAGTGAAGTTCGAATTTGTCTGACTTTCGAACTTAAGTGAAAATTTTGAAAATACTTGAATAAAATTCAACTTTTTCAACTTTTTTGTGTAACGGAATTTTACAAACCTTGCAGAATTATTCACATTAAGCAATAAATCACACAATATTTTTTTTTTCAACCAAAAATGCATCCTAGTAACTTTGACCTTTTTCCTACTTGAATAAAATAAAATAAAATAAAATACAATTTGAATAAAAAGAACACTTAAGCTACTCAAAAATACTTTTAATAATTTACGACCTAAACTAACAGAATATTTTTGCGAGATAGTCAAAGAAGGTTCAATCAGATAGCGGTGTCAAAAGCACTTTCAGTATTACACTTTCACACTTAGGACTTTTTTTTATTCCTTTGATTGTTTGTCGTGATATACATTCCAAGTCGATTGTCGGTATGATTTTCCCTTTAAACATTTTACACTTTGGAATATCCCTTGGCCTTTTTATTTATCAAGAAACTACCTTACGTGTCCCATGCTTAGATATACTTCTATGATCAAGGCAGACACACAATGATTATAACTTTTTGGCATTGCAAATTTTCTTTAAAAGGCAAACGTCGGACACAGTTCTGTATTTGCATACAACAGAGTGTCTTAGTTTGTCTTAAAGTTTATTTAAAGTTAGCAAGACAGCGGTGACAGGTCTGTTCTTACGTACAACAGAGCGACTTATCTTGCTAAACTCGAGTCAAAACAGAGGTGACAGGTCTGTACCTACGTACAACAGAGCGACTTATTTTGACTCTCTCATCTTTATCAAAAATGTTTCTTTTCTTTTCTTTAAGATGTATTTGATGTTGCCATACATCTCCCAGAAAATTTTCATACCTCATTTAGAATCATTGTCTGTATGTCTCTAACATAAAAATTAAGACCATTTGGTCATACATCTAAGTTAGTTACACATAAGACTTTTTCTTAAATATTTTATTAGCGTTGGAGATTTCCTTTATGTATTATGCCTACCAACATATCAAACAGGAAAGTGTATATCACTTAGTTTTTAAGGTGCATTATGTGTGAAAGCTTAACACTTAGAGATTGTTTTGACTGTGCTAATTTTCGTCACTTTGAACCTTAGACTCTAAGACTTAACTCATTTTTCTAATATTCTTTTTTTTTTTTTTGAACTTTTCATGGTTTTCTCTCCTTTTTTTGTTTTTCATTTTTAAGATAAGCTAATAAACTAACCTACTAACTTACTATAAAAAGAAATAAATAATACTTAAACACTAACTTACTATAAAAAGAAAGAAAAAGATACTAAGGTCAAGTTACTCTGGATTTCGCATACCATTTAGTTGAACTAGCAACTGAAAGCGTGACTTATCAAAAGCTTTAGTAAATAAATCAGCATTATTATCTTCCGTTGCCACTTTTACCAGCTTTATTAAGTTCTTTTCAACACAATCACGTAAGAAATGATGTCTTATGTCTATGTGCTTTGTTTTACTGTGTTTAACTGGATTATTAGTTATGGCAATATAGATTGATTATCTATCCTAATGGGAGTATGAGTGTAAGTCAAACCGTAGTCCCGCAATTGTTGTTGTATCCACAAAACCTGTGAACAGCAACTACCAACAGCTACATATTCGGCCTCGCACGTTGACACGGCTACCGAAGTCTGTTTCTTGCATTGCCAAGATACGAGCCTCCCTCCAAGGAACTGACAACCTCCAGTTGTTGACTTCGGTTCAAGGTGCAAACTCCATAGTCTGAATCTGTGTATGCTTCCAATTCCAGATCACCATCAGCGTGATACCAAAGTCCCAGCTTTGGTTTCGACTTGAGGTATCTCAGAATCCGCTTCACGGCTTTCATATGCATTTCTTTCGGATTAGCTTGAAACCTAGCACAAATACACACAACAAACATTATGTCAGGTCTAGAAGCAGTTAAATACATGAGTGATCCGATCATGGCCCGATATAGAGTCGGATCCATATCAGTATCACTTTCTGTACCCGGTCCGAGATTGTGATTCACTTGAATCGGAGTACTGAAGTGAGCAGTCAGCTTTGTTCCTTCCATCCCGAAGCGCTCCAGAATATCGTAGACAGACTTCGTCTGATGGATAAACATGCCCTCCTTTCTCTGTTCAACTTGCAAACCCAGAAAGAAGTTTCGCTCTCCCATTGCACTCATCTCAAACTTTGATTTCATAACCTTCTCAAAGTCTTTGCACATCTGCTCGAAGGATGACCCGAAAATGATGTCATCCACATACACTTGTACCAAGATAAAATCTTCTTCCTTTCTCTTCACAAATAATGTACTATCAATTCTCCCTCTTTCAAACCCGTTGTCTAAAAGATGAGTTGATAGCGTCTCATACCATACCCTTGGTTCCTGATGCAATCCATACAGAGCCTTATCGAGTCGATACACTCTGTCTGGAAACTTCGGATCAGTGAACCCAGGCGGTTGTTCGACGTACACCAATTCCTTCACCTTTCCATACAGAACGACACTCTTTACATCAAGTTGATAGATTTTGAATTTTTTGAAGGAAGCAAATGCCAGAAACAAACGGATTGCCTCAAGCCTTGCCACTGGTGCAAACACCTCGTTGTAATTCATTCCCTCTTCTTGGTTGAATCCCTTTACTACAAGCTTTGCCTTGTTATGAGTAACAATACCCCTATAATCTCTTTTGCACTTAAAAACCCATTTGGTTCCTATTGCAACTTCTCCTCGAGGTAGCGACACTAACTCTCACACTTCAAGCTTTCTGAATTGTGACAGTTCTTCTTGCATTGCTTCAACCCAAGAGTTGTCTTTCAGTGCCATTTGCACATTCTTCGGCTCTACTTGTGAGATGAAACAAGAATATAAACATGTGTGAAACGCCTCGGAGTCATTAATCATCGACAACAGCACTGTGTTGTTATTCAAACTACTCCTAGTTCTCACACCGGTATTCAGATTTCCTATGATGCTCAAATTTGGATGATCATTGTTTATCCTTGATGTCTCAATCTCATCGACTCTAAGATTGTCTCCTAAGTTTGATCCTATTTCGCCTAACCGGGGAACGACTTCAGACGTTACATTCTCTTCCTCATGATCATTGTCCTCGGAATTAGAAGTAGTAGTCTGATTCTCGTTTGTAGGAACTCAGGTTCATACTCTAATGGAGCTCTATCTTCTGTTGTAGTAGGCTCAGAAGTTGATGGAATGCTTGTCTTTGGGAAACCTTGACCGTCGTCATTCAGATTTAATGACGATAAGTCATTTTCAATTGTAACTGCATTTCCATCCAAAGGAATGTTAAATAATTCAAACAATGAGTCATAATCAAATATCCATTCTGGACCAGTTTGGGGTTCATGTGTATAACTTGTTACATCAATGTTATACACAATTTCTACCGTACCATTTGTTTTGTTAAAAACCTTTTTGTTTGGTGAGTTAGGCACATAACCTAGGAAATAACCTTCGTCAGCCTTTTCACCAAACTTAGATTGATGTTTTGTTTTCATTAATGTACACGGTACCCCAAATGGTTCGAAGCCAGTTAAATTTGGTGGTCTTTTATTCAGAACTTCATAACAGGTTTAGTTCAGTGATTTGATAGTAAGGACCCGATTTAAAACGTGACATGCGGTATTCATTGCCTCCCCCCAAAACATGGTAGGAAGCTTTTAATCCGAGAGCATGGTCCTTGCTGCCTCAATCAAAGTTCTGTTTTTCCGTTCAGCCACCCCATTTTGTTTTGGCTCATATGGTGCACTAAATTGATGCATTATGCCTTTGGAGAGGCAATATACACCAATCACTGTGTTTTTTAAACTCTGTTTCATTATCACTCCTGATACGTTTTACCCTCGTTCCATAGGAGTTTTCGATTTGGTCTAAGAACCCAATCAACTTTGCAGCTGTTTCGTCCTTCGTATCTAAAAAGAAAACCCATGAAAAACGTGAGTAATCATCAGTGATAACTAAACAGTACCAACTACCACCTATACTCCTTTTGTTGATAGGTCCGAATAGGTCCATATGCAACAAATCGAAAGTGGAAGTTATTGAGTTCTGAGTCTTAGACTTGTGTGACTTCTTGTGTTGTTTGCCTTTCTTGCACAGTACACACTTGTCTTCAAACTGAAAACTCTTCATCGGGACACCTTGCACCAGACCATGTTTAGTGATGTAGTTCATTTTCTCTAGGTGCAAGTGTGTCATGCGTCTGTGCCATAAGACGGATTCGGTCTCTGAAGCTTTAGACAACAGACAGATTGTTCCCATCGATGAATCTGAGATGTTCATGTCCAGCATGTACAAATCATTCTTCCTTGGGGCTCTCATCATAATCCACTCTTCAGGTATTTTGAATACCGGCTTCAGCACTAACGCTTCAGTATCAGTAAAAAGAACTAAATTCTTCTTATCACAGATCTGAGAGACACTAATAAGATTGTGAGCAAGTCTATCAACGTGATATACTTGATCAAGTGTGATAGTCCCATTCGTGATCACTCATGTTCCAGTGATATTTCCTCCCTTGTTCCCAGCGAATGATACGAATCCCTTGTTCCCTCCCTTGAAGTCTGTGAGCAGACTTCTTTCCCCAGTCATGTGCCTAGAGCAACCACTGTCGACGAACCACTTGTTGTTGAGACCTGTAGTTAGCTCCTGCACATGAAAGAAAACAAGTTAGTTATCACAGGGAACCCAAGCCATGACTGACTTGGTAATACCGTTCTCATCCACATACGTGAACTCCTTCAAATACCCATTTCTCCTTTCAGATGACTTGGATGTTTGATTGAGAACTTGTTGTGGTGCAGAGTGATTTAAATTCACACGTGGCCTTTGGGTAGGCATTTTCTGTTGAGCCCTTGAATAATTTCTATTATAAAGCATTTCAGATTGATATCCATGGGCTCTACCTGGTGTCTGATGTCTTTGAGGAGTGTGAGACCTCACTGGAGTGTATGTCCTTCTAGGTGTTGTACTCCTATAAGCTTGTTGATGTTCCGAGCTTGATTGATTAGGGACTATTCGGTGAATTAGTCCTAACCACTTCATTTGGTCTAACCGACACATGTAATTGTCTAACAGCAGTCTTTGGTGTGGCATTCACAATTTTCTCAGTGTTTTGAGAACCACTTGTGCTAGCTACACTAGGTGAGGGTTTATGTTGTTCAGGCTTTCCAACAATAGGTGTAGATTCTACCTTTTTATATGGACAGCTAGACGCAGCATGTCCCCTTTCATGACATCTAAAACAAGACATCTTATCAATTGACTTCTTATGTGTGCCCTTTGACTTTGGAGTCTCACTAGCGTCAGTTTCTTTCTTCTCAACTACCGTGACTATTTCCTCTTTCTGATTAGTAACGTCAGGTCTAGCTTCTCCTAGAATTCTATCACTAGAAGACTGCACAAACTTGACTTTCTTAATCGTAGCATTATTATTAGTCACCTTAGTTGATTTATCCTTATCAGATTCAGATACTATATCAGTTGCTACCTCTGACTTAACTGGTTTGTCAGTTTTATCCTGAGGCTGAGGCACATAATTATCGTTGAAAGTTGGAGGACTCTCTTTATAACCTAAACCTACCGGTTTCTTAGACTGACGCTGAGCATCTAAGATTTTCCCTAGATTCAGTGAAGAGTTCCTAAACTTTTCTAACTTACTATTTACCTCTGCAACTTTAACCTTTAATTCAGCTAGCTCGACCTCCTTAATGGTAAGTTCTTTGGTTAAAGCCTCAACATGCTCATACATAAGTTCTATCCTAACACATTGTTCACTTAGTTTGTCTTTTAGAACTATAACATCTTGAGCATCTGCCTTTAGCTTATTCCTAAGATCTTCTTTAATATCTAGGAGACTAGCATTATCTGATTTTAAGGATTCTATCTGAGCAGTTAGATTATTATGTGTTTCTAGAACTAAATTCAATCTATCATTGGAAGTAGCACATAAAACACATAAATCACGGAATGTAGAAAAGTTCAGAATTACCTTTTTGTGATCCGATTCCACGTTTGCCATTTGTGCTGCAAACTACAGAATGGTCTGACTGTCTGACTTCGCCACCAACATAGGACTTGTATCATTCTATTCGCTGTCCTCTGTTACTTCCTCTGCTCCATCATCCCCATTCTCAGTTACTTCAGCCATGAAGGCTCTAGCATTAGACTCAGGATGAGAACTCCAATCGTAAGTCCCATCAAGCTGTCTTTCCCATCTAACATTAGACGCAGAATGAAACCCTAAAATAAATTCGAGAGGAGCGTATTTTCTGACAAGTTCGAAATTTTAGTCAAATTCGAACAAACCCTAATACCCCCTATGTTCGAGCGCCGCAAGTTCGAAAAACGGCCAAAAGTTCGATTTTTTCAAAGTTTCAGTTTAAACCAAAGTTTTTAGGATTAAAAAAGACTATGATTTCAACTAAAATGATGAACTAATGTGAACTTTTCTCCGTTATCTTGCTTGTCTAACTCGAAAAACTAACCAAAAATGCGATTTTCCCGTCCAAAACGCCAAGAAACCAGGATGTTGATTATGAACACGAAGAACACCCTTTTGACTTTGATACCACTTGTAAGGTCACCTACCTACGGATCCGATCTTGACGCGACGCCGTCCAACGAGTGCGGAATCCTCGTTAGCGGTTTGACGGAATGATCACGCACTTGAAACAAGGAGACACACACGATGATAGACGCAAACTAGAACGTCCCTACACGTGATTCTCTCCAAGAACACACTAAAACACCTCTGCAAGTTCGTAATCGCCCTTAGCCTTAATTCTCTGCAAAAGTTATTAATCAAAGCTGATTAACACTTAATTATAACCCTCAGATTCGAACTTGCCTTGGACAAGTTCGAGAAGGCCCAAGCCCACGAACTTGTCCACCATAAGTTCGAATCAGGCCTTTGAACTTATACTAGAACTTGTCTTTGAACTTGTTCTAGAACTTATGTTTGAACTTACCTTTGAACTTATGTTTGAACTTATTGTAAAACATCATTTACAATCAGTTCAAACATATATACAACTAATATCAAACATATATCAAACATATGACAAACATATAACAAGCATGTATATAACAAGCATGCAATTACGAACAAATTGACTATTACAAAATGTCATCTATACTTAGATAGCTATCGTCACACAGAATGCACTAACATATTTGTCTTAATTGCCAATACATTTCGATTTACATCTAGTATTTAAATCGTTTTGATTTATAATGTTGTACATTACTAGGTTTATTTTTTTTCACTTAAATAGTTTTTTCATCATCATTTTTTTACTTAAGTATTAACGTAGAAAAGTTGTAAATCAAAACGAATAAAATGCTAAATTGAAATCAATGAATTTTTACAAACTTGACATCCTGTCTAAACTTTTTGTTTCCGAACTATATTAATTTAGTTTAAAATTAATTTAATTTAAACTCCTTCGAACTTATGGAAGTTCAAATTAATTTAATATTAAATTCGTTTGAAATTAATTTCGAATTTAAGTATGTTCGAATTCAACAAGTTCGGCTGACTGACAAGTTCGAAGATTCTGACAAGTTCGAACTACTGACAAGTTCGAAATGAACTTAATTTTCTGACAAGTTCGAAATCTGACAAATTCGATGCTAGCAAGTTCGAATTTCAGCCAAATTCGAAGGAAGCCCAAAATCAAGTTCGAGAGGAGCGTATTTTCTGACAAATTCGAGATTTTTGACAAATTCGAATGAACCCTAATACCCCCTATGTTCGAGCGCCACAAGTTCGACAAACGAACAAAAATTCGATTTTTTTTCAAGTTTTCATATTAAACCAATATTTTAAAACAAAAAATATTGATTTCGACTGAAAAAGTGAACCAATAAGAAATTTTCTCCGCTCTTTTGCTTGTATAACTCGAAAAACTGATTAAAATATGATTTTTCCGTCCAAAACGCCAAGAACCCAAGATTGTTTAAGATGAACGCGAAGAACACGATGAACACCGTTATGGCTCTGATACCACTTGTAAGGTCACCTACCTACGGATCCAATCTTGACGCAACGACGTCCAACGAGTGCGGAATCCTCGTTAGCGGTTTGATGGACCGATCACACACACGAAACACGGAGACACACACGATGATAGACGTAAACCCGAACGTCCCGACACGTGATTCTCTCCAAGAACACACTGAAATCCCTCTGCAAGTTCGTAATCGCCCGGACGTTAATTTCTACAAAGATTGTTAATCAAAACTGATTAACTCTTAATTATAGGCATCAATTTCGAACTTGCCCAGGACAAGTTCGAGAAGGCCCAAGCCCACGAACTTGTCCACCATAAGTTCGAACCATGGCCTTTGAACTTATTCTAGAACTTGTCTTTGAACTTGTTCTAGAACTTATGTTTGAACTTACCTTTGAACTTATGTTTGAACTTATTGTAAAACATTAATTACAACCAAGATCAAACATATATCCAATCAATATCAAAACATATATCAAACATGTATTAATATGCAATTACGAACATTGGACTATTACAAAATATCATCTATACTTAGACTGCTATCATCACATAGGATGCACTAACAAAACCGAGCTGGTTTTGGGTTGACCATGTGCATTAACATAACTAAATAATTTTTGTGTCTTTTTAAACTTATTAAGATCCACTGGTGGATTCTGTGATGAGTATTTAGTTATACCAAGAGGTTTCTAGTTGTTCTTTCCAACTATTGCTTTAGCAGTCTCAGATGATGCACTAACAGTTCCTGATTTTGCCTTAGCAGTTGGAACTGTATTTTGGCCGTTGATAGTTTCAGTTTTTACACTACCAGTTCCAACTTTTGGCTTAACAGTTCCAAATTTTACATTAGCAGTTGGAGCTGTGTTTTTGCCTTTAACACGCCATGCCTGTTTCACACTCTACTTAGGTTTATTTAAAACTTGTTTTCTCAGTATAGGATGCTCTTTGTTGACCTTTACAAACCTGTGATCAACTGTGTGCTTTGGAACTGGTGTGGCAGGTTTTGAAGCCTTTAAAACTTTTGGCTTTTGAAAAACAAATGGTTTTTGAAAAACAGTTAGCCTTTCAAAAGTTGGCTTGTAAAAACAGTGTTTGGCCAATGGTTGTTCCTGCCACATTGAAAACATCTTTTGGCTGTTTTGATTGAAGAACCCCAGAACTGAATCTTGTTCCTTTGATTTCCCCTCACCTGCTGTTGTTTAGGGAACTTTTGTACACCATGCTTTTGGCATGTGCACACTGGAACATTTTTACCCTTTTTACCTGCTTTGGAAGAAGATGCAAAACTACAGTTAGAAGGTACAGAGACATTTGAAGCATGCATGTGTTCACTCAACTTCTCTTTACCTTTCAAACTATTAGGCTTATTCTTCATGCTGTTGGTTTCTACCTTCATGCTGTTGGTTCTAATAACACCCTTACTCTCTCTGTTGGATGTATTAACCTTAATAGGGTTAGAAACTGGGGTTACTATGGGTACACTCATGGTCTTATGATTACCCTCTTCTTCCTCATTATCACTGTCTACATCAGTAAACAGTCCATCTACCAACTCAGGCTTATTCTCAAGGACAGGATCTACAGTCTTTCACATTCTCATCTAGGGGTTCATATACAAGCCTATCAGCAACTTCACTCATAGGATGAATGTATTTGTTATTATAAGGAGGTGGGATGGCATTGTATCCTATTCCTTCCTTGGGATTTAGTTGAGATTTTACCCTATCTTTTAACTGAACTTCCATTAGGTGTTCTAACTTCTGGTTAGCTAACTTGAAGTTACCAATATCAATGTTTATACTTTCTACTTTCTTGTTAGCTTCCAGCACCCTTTGTTCAGCCTCTTCTAGTTTCTTATTAAGGGTCTCTATCTTCTCTTCAAGTTCCTTTTTCTCCCACTTATGATATGTCCTATCATGTCCCATCTGAATCTCGTTATCTTTATAGTCATTCATCTGTTTTTCAAGATCCTCTATTGCTTGCATATACTCATACCTCCTCTCTTCCATCTTAGCTAGAGTTTTACACATGCTTTCATTATGGTCTCTGTACTTTTTAACCATATTTTTGCATGCTTGGGAGCAGAGTTTAGCATTTACCTCAGATGGTAAAACAGTGGAAGTGGCACTTGTAGTTTCTGCCATAAGAGCTTGATTCTGATACTCTTCTTCTGTCTGGTCACTCCAGTCAAAAACATTTTCCTCTTGTGAAACAAGAGCCTATGAAGGTTGTGTCTGACTAGTCCTTTGGGTTCTTGGCTACTACTGACTTTGTGACCTACATTCTCTAGCAAAGTGTCCAAGTTTGTGACATTTGAAGCACTCAACCCTTGATTTGTCAGAGGCTGGCTTGCCTTCTGATCTGACTTGAAAGTTTGCTCTGCCAGTCCTTTTGAGGAACCTCTTAGCCCTCATTGTCAGCATGGCATGTTGCCACTTTAGATCCATTTCCTCTAGATAATCTGGATGGATTTGTTCCAGATCCTCAAGATTGAGAGCAATCAATCCATCACTTGCAACAAAGGCCTCATAGTTGACCTTAGAGGAGTTGCCATCAGAACCTGTAAAAGAATCACAACAGTTTGATTTATCATTAGATGCAGATGATAATAGAGTAGTGTTTTGATTATAAGAAAAGGTTTTCTTTTTATTCTCTATTTCAACTCAAACACTCTTAAGCTATTGTAGAGATCATCCAACTCTATTTCATCTAGAGTGTCCTTTGTTCTCCAATGTGCAGCATACACAGTCCACTCTTCACCAAGAGACTTGAGGAATATTTAGTTTACCTCATATTGGTCTAGGCTAACCTTAGCACTCTCCAACTCACCTATCAACTTATTAAACTTATCAAAGATTTGAGTAAGGTTTTCATTCTTTCCACCAGTAAAATTCTCATACTGCCGCTTTAGAAGATCTTTTTGATTTCTTTTTGTGCTAGCATTACCAGCAAATTTTTTCTCTAAAGCAAGCCATAGAGAATTAGCAGTATAAAACTTTTTAAAACTGATGTTGATAAGCATTAGGTATAGCTATTTGTAAAATACTGAGAGCTTTGACTTCATTCATTCTAGCCTTTCTTTCAATCTCAGCTTTAGGAGGTGTTCTTTTAGGTTTGCCTTCAGCATCTAGTTCAGGGACAACTTTAGAAGGATTTTCAACAGCTTCCCGTAGGGCATAATCAATAAATTGAATGTGCTATTGAAACCTCAGTTACCACATCTCGAACTCATTGGGTTTGAGCATAGGCACTTTAAGTCCTTGCCCAGATCCACTACTGCTGCCATCAAATTCCATTGCAGAAAAAGTTTTAAAAGATTTAGATATTTAAAAACGAAAGTTTCTGACTTTGAAAACAAAAAAAAACGCTAGGCTCTGAAACCACTTGTCAGGATCAAATCACCAAAGATTAACTAGTTTGAATAAATCAGAGTTAAACCATTAATCTCGTTTTGAATCAAAGTCCAATTAAGAAGTTCACGGAATAACACTTAATTGTTTTAAAAAAAACTTTCAGGACAGTAAGAACAGAATAAGTAAGACAGAAAACACTATTAATATCAAAAACCTTTTGTACTAATAATCACTGATTACAACAACCTCTAATCTGTTTGATTAGACGAAGAACACAAATTGTTCTTAGGGTTTTACAACCTTAGAGGCTTGAGAAAACTTAAACAGAATACGAATTACAATTTTCAATTGCTGATTACCAGTTACATAAGAAAGACCTAGTCTAACTCTATATATAACCTTCTGATTTGTTTCCTTAACAAACTGCGATTTCCCTTGAGTAGATATCTTCAGAAGATCTTCAAATCTTGATATCATTATCACTTCCTGATCTATAGCACTTTCTGTTATCATCTCCTGAAGCAGCTTGAACTTTATCTCTAGCAGCTTGAACATTTTGAACTACCAGTTCTAGATTCTTGAACTAGTAGCTTGAACTTTGTAATTACATAGAAATACTACTAATAGTTTGAGAAATCCTAACTAACAGCTTGACATACTTAGTTTATTTCCCAACATTCTATCCTTGTGTGAAAAAAAAAAAAGAAAAGAGAAGAAAGAAAAGAAGAAAAAGAGGTAATAAAATGAGGAAAAGAGGCCAATGAGCCCAAACATCTTCAGTCAGCTCTTATTTTTGTAAACTTGAGGAAAATAGGTCAGATTTAAATAACCGGTGTGTTGGGAATTGCGGGTATTTAAAATTGGATTCTTGGTAGCATTGTTAGTCAAGCATGAATGATAATTGATGTAGCAGAAGGTTGAAATTAGAATAAGGACCCATTGTCATTTGAAAGAAGGTTGAAATTAGAATAAGGACCCATTGTCATCTGAAAACTGACAATTTTATTGTGTTCCTGATAGAGATGACAAGGGAATCCAAATCTTGAATATGTCTAGGCCTACCTCGAGACGAGAAAGGAGAAAGTTGGAGAGGTTCGATCGATGCATTTTACATAATGGTTATGGTCAATTTACATGTAAATGCATCTCTTTTGTAGAAAAAAAAGCTACTTTCATAAGTATTTTGTTTGAATCAGGTGATGGTGTTGATTGGAGTGAAAATTCTTGAAAAGAAGCAGTGGATCAATCTGCCAAAAGCGGATCAATCTGTCCGAGATCAGAAGGTTTTCAGAAGAATGTCAGAGTTTCAGCAAACTAATCCGCCCAAAACCCCATCAGTCTGTTTGAACAGAATTTAACAAAAAGAATGGATAAACATCAATTGATTCTGTTAGGGCTTTGAGAAATCTATAAAAAGGGAGGCCATAGAACGTCCAAGAGGCATCTCACACACATCTAAAACCCCTCTTTCACCTCTATCACTCGCCGGAACTCTGTCTAACACCGAATCTACGCCAAGATCGATTCCGCTTCAACCATTTGGCAATCCAACACCTTGAAGATCTATTCACCAATCAAAATGCATTCTTTGAAGGCTATGGAGGGCTAAGCACACCACGGTTACTTCTGGGGATAATCCATAGTAAAGTTTTTATATTTTTTCAAGTAGTTTTATAATATAACATTGATACATTCCATGTGGTTTCATTAGTTAATCACATGATTGTGTTTTTGTGTTCATGCTTCTGTTGTTGATTATCGTAAGATAATTATTGCAATCATATTGTTCGTGCCGAGCTCATAGTAGATTAGGAGTTAAGACGAGTGATGATGAAAACATACTTTGTGCCCAAGATACATTAATAATATTGCAAATAGGTCATATCTATGTGATCTTGAGTATAACCTAATGAAAGATAGAATATAATTACTTTTCTATGTGATAAAACCCAAAAGTTATCCATCCATTCATATAATCACAACCTACGTGTTTGGTGTTATTATGTTCCAAGTCTTTTTAGTTAGTGATTCTAGATTCGTTTAAGTTTGCATTTATTTATTAATGTTCATCGTAAAGTTTCATTATTCGCTCAAGTAAAGTATTTATATTTGTGTTTTCGCTGCAACTAGAACCACATGTTCCTCGTGGATACGATCCCTCTTACCCTAACTACTTAGGTTATTTGGAGTTATTGACGAGTTGACGACATCTCGATCAATAACACTTATATACTGACTTTGAAGATGAGTATCCAAGTAATAAGCAGGGAGTTGACCGTGATTGGAGTTTAGATGTTGTGTAGGGACGAAGCCAAGGATAACATAGACATGAAAAGGGTTTGAGTTTGGCATAGTTAGGTTGTTGACCAAAAGAGACACTCATAGGGACTTTTATTAGACTAAGTGGAAGTAGGAAGTCATATGATAAGGTACACAACTGTGTGAAATGCATGCGTCCAGAAGGTGAGAGATAGTTAGGCATAATGGAGCAGTACAAGATCGGTTTCAACAATATGTCTATGTTGTCTTATTGCTATGGCATTTTGATAAGGAGTATGGGGTGGGGCGGTATAATGAGAGATGCCAAAAATTGCATAAATGGTAGAAGGCCTTGATATTCCCCCCCATTGTCACTAAAAAAAATGAGCCAATTGGTTATTTAAAGAATTTTTCAACGAGTAACTTGAACTGAGGATATACTTGGCAAAATCGCAATTGTATTTCATGGGTAGGGTGGGTAACTATGGTAGGTAGGGGTGGGGTGGGTAGGTATGATAGAGTATGCTACAATGGATTGGTGTAGGTAAGTAGTGTTAGATAGTTATCATTGTTGGGTATATGTTGCTAAGGTTAGGTGGGGTGGGGTGGGGTGGGATGGGATGGGGTAAGTGTTGGTAAGGTAGGGTCAATAGGTATAGGTAGGTGGTGGTTAGGTTGAGGATAAGGGTAATATTTGTCATTTGGTTAGGAATTTGAAATGTAAAGATATGATATTACAAAATAGGGAAAATGACATCAAATAGCTCTGAACTTTCGACTTTGTACACATTTATGTAGTGAACTTTTTTTTGTGCACATTTGGTAGTCAAAGTTTCAAAATTGTTCTAATTTGGTAGTTGGCGTACCTGTTAACTGGTTGCTTCCGGTTTCGATGCCTACATGGACAATTTTTTTAATGACGTGGCTATGCGTTTTTATATTATACCCGGTTTTATCTATGTGGCAACCCGTTTTTAAAATCACCCGGTTATAAACCCGGTTATAAATCCGGTTTTTACAAGTTGGATCGATCGTATGAAATATGAACCGGGTTTATAACCGGGTGATTTTAAAATAACCCGGATTTATTACCCGGTTGCCACATAGATAAAACCGGGTATAATATAAAAACGGGTAGCCACGTCATTAAAATATTGTCCACATAGGCATCGAAACCGGAAGCAACCGGTTAATAGGTACGCCAACTACCAAATTGGAACAATTTTGAAACTTTGACTACCAAATATGCACAAAAAAAAGTTCACTACATAAATATGTACAAAGTCGAAAGTTCAAAGCTATTTGATGTCATTTTCCCTATAAAATAATAGGGGGTAGAAAAGAATTCTAAAACTTTCAAAAAGAGGATTGTGAAATGCTAAAGGAAAATGAAATCCCTTATTTTTTTTGTCAAACATGATAAGAGAAGAATTTTCAAATGAAAATCCCACCAGCTTCTCTGAAATCCGGCAAATCAAACGACGCCTAAGTATACTTGGAAAAACAATCAACAAATATGACGTAATATGTGAAATTGTAAACTAAATTTTTGATCGGCCCCCATACATCTGAATATATAAATTGAAGTGGTTTAGTGGAAACAAATGAATTTTGCCCAAATGGTATTTTGTGACTTTTATTAATGGAACAAGAAGAGCAATGAACATTAGACATAATATTTGAATGAAAACTAGATGGAAGCAAATTTTTAAACACTTTAATGGAGGGATGGTCGAGTTTTTGATGTAGATGTGAAAACTAGTTTCTACCAATTCAATCAACAATATGCATATAATAAGAACAATGAAATTAATCAACACTAACCAAATGATTCGATTGAAGAATTGTTGATTACAAAATGATTGTCAGAGAATGTTCTTCAACAGTGCAGCTTTCACAAAATATATTCCGTACAAAATGATTTACTGACAGATCTTCTAAATTGGAAAGTCAAAGTTCCTATTTATACATTTATACAAACTATTAAGGAAATACATAAACAGCCCCTACACTTTGTTTTTCATCAACTAAACATATTCTAACATTCTCCCCCTTTGATGAAAATAGCAAAGTCTTCAAATCGATAAGCCCAACTTCTGTTCAAACCTTCTGATACTTTTCCGATCCGAAAGCCTCCATTCAATTTTAGAAATAAACTCAACCATGAGTCTTCGGTCGTTAACAGATAAGGCTCCTTTCTTTGTCTTCCTTTTTTGATCAGCAGCAAGCTTACCTTTCAAACCATTCAAAACTTTAATCAACGTACCATCAGAAAACTTATTCAGCTC
Source organism: Centrapalus pauciflorus (assembly GCA_020465985.1). Classification (NCBI taxonomy): domain Eukaryota; kingdom Viridiplantae; phylum Streptophyta; class Magnoliopsida; order Asterales; family Asteraceae; genus Centrapalus; species Centrapalus pauciflorus. The sequence goes on along the minus strand of JAANYP010003607.1, from coordinate 79,103 downwards.
CACACTCCTCATAGCTCTCAACTTCTTATTCCGATCTTTATACATGACTGCTGGATGCTTCACCACGATAACTTGAAATTCTTTCAGCTCACCAGCAAATTTGATTTCTCTGTGTGGTGCTGTCATGTTGATCTTCCTCATGCCTCTTTCAACCCCAATCTGTAGATCTTGCACTGACATTAATACCAATTTGGTATGCATAAAGTGAAACAGTGTCTTTAGCGCAAATCTACAGTGTTCATTTCTTTTATTTCTGCACAGTTCGTCAAAAAGATCTTCAATATCGACCAAGTGCATGTTGAACATGTCAGCTTCCGTGAACACATACGTATTTCCATCTGACCTAGTGACTGTGAACTTCGGATAAAAAATCTTGACAAATCTTTCTTTATCAATGAACACCAGATCCACTATCCTGAATTCGCTCTTAACCTTCTCAACCTCTTGTGTCTTATTTCTCAGGAAACTGGCATAGTTAACCAGATTGGGCATATTCGGCTCTAGAACTCGGAATAACTTGTGAAAAGAGCATGGAGCTTGCTTTTTGCAAAAGATCCGTTTCTCTAGAATATCTTCAATGTACGGCATCTTGTTTCTTTTTCTGATAAACTCCGCAGATCTGTTCTCTGGCAGTTCAAGCTTTTTCACCTTCTTCTTGCTTATTTCATCCTTATTCAACAAAGTTAACATATCTTGAATCTCTCTCTGTACCACTTGTTGAGCTTGAAATCTTAGTCTGTGTTGTTTCTTTGATTCATCAGCAAGTACAAATTCATTGAAAAATCTATCCATCACCTCCACTTCATTCAAAACTACTGTTTCTTGAGCCATACTGCTCTCAACAGGACACTCTTCAAATTCTTCTTTAATTTGTACAACCACCTCAGGCTTTTCAACCGTTGGTGTTGATTCAACCTCTTTCATAAATTCCTCGACTAATACTTCCTCCTCTTCGATTCTTTCAGCTCTATAATCTACATCCGTCAAAGTGATTATGTCATCATCTTCAGACACTTCAATATACTCCTCTCTTTCTTCTCCTGTCTCCTGAATACTTAGCTCTTTATCTTTCTCTTGAACGTCTTCCTCTGAATCAATATACTCAATAAATTGATAAATATCGGACTGAGTGTTCAAAGGAACTGGAACATCTTCATAAAGAATCAATCCCAGCTCTCTCTGTTCACCAGTAGATTCTTTAGATCCCCCAGCTTGTTTCTCCTGAGCTTCCGGCTCCTTTTCCGGATACGTTATCATTAACACTCCAGGCGTCGGTTCATCAAGCTTTCTCCTCTTCTCCCCCTCATGAGGAGCATCATCGGAGTCTTCGTCATGCTCATCATGTTTCCTCTTTGATGAGGAAGCTTGAGCCTTGCAGGTATCTTCCACTGCAACTACTCTTTCCGAAAGATTTCCCAACGCCGTTACCACTGTGTTTTCTAGACTGATCATACTCTCTCGCATCTCATCAAACTGCTCTTCTATAGCTTGCTTTGAGTCATTTTGCTTAACAGACTCCTCTGCAACATCTTTTCCCTTCAAAAATTTCTGAATGTTTGACATTTGAGCCATTACCTCAGCTAGTTGATTAGATACATGCGTGTTCACTCCAGAAACAACTTCATTCAAGGCTTTTGTCAAAGTTGACTCAGTCACAAACGGGGATAAATTCACCACTGGGTCACGAAGACTTCCAGTTGTCACAGCAGTCGAACTTGTATAAAGAACTTCTGTGTGGCCAGTGCTCAGAGTTGGTATTGCCGTTTCTCTGACTGGACTTCCACCCTCTTCAAGTGACGGAGCAACAAATGCTTCCGTTACTGAGGGTGTTCCAGTGGGAACACTCAGTTCAACCACACTAACTTCAACACATGAAGTTGACTCAAGTGTCCTAAAGTGTATATCAGCTAGACTCAGTGATTCAAACGAAGTCGTACACACAGGCAATTGTGCACTTGTTTCAATATCCATCAAGTTCAAGTGACTTTCGGATAGATCATGTGGTTCATCCCTGTGCTCAATTGAAACAGTCTCCTGTTGAGAGGAGACTGAGTGGCTAGATGGGTGTGCAATTGTCAGTGGGATACTGACTTGTTCAATGCTAACTCTCATAGGAGAGCTAACAGTGGATGTGGTTAATTCCCGGCTTTCTAGGCTTAGGGTATCCCTCACACTCTATTCAGCTATTTGTACAATATCAATCATCATTCCTCCTCCCTCATGATGATCACCTCCATCATCACCATCATCATCATCATCACCTTCTCCCTCTTCTTCTTGAATATCAGACAATGTCCTCTCTGAATCTGATTTTTCTGGTTCTTCCTCACCACCCCTCACACTGCCTTCTCCCTCACTCTCAGAACGGGCAACCTGAACTTCAGCCCCTTGCTGAGGTTCCTCTATCCTTAAAGCTCCTGGGCTAAGAGATCCCGGTTCCTGGGTCTCTATCGGAGCATGATCTATTCTATATAACCTCACATTCTCACTCGCAGGATCTGCATACTTCAGCAAAGATTCTGGAATCGGCATGATATTCGCATTTAGAGAATCCGGCACTTCATGCAAACTCATCATGACATAGTCTGGGCATCTCTGAGAATTAGCTCGCTTTGGAATATTTTCATTGGCCCTTAAGATCCCTCGGATAAGAATCTGTATAAACCTCTGAAGTGGAACGAACTTCCTTGCTCTATTTGTAGTTTTAGCAAGCACAATCTCTTTCAAATCTTCCCATATGCACTGAGCAAAGTCATAATGTTTGTTGAATGCGATCCCATGAAATATCCTCAAGCAATGAATGCTGCATCTGTCAATCCCAGTATGTTTTGAAGTCATGCACCGATTTATGATACCAAAAAGTGTGTACCATTCGCCATTTAAACCATTTCTGTGAAACTTTGAGCTCTTCGGAAGTGGCTTTGAGTAGCCTAGGCAGATTAAATCATGAACCAGCTCTTCATCAGAAACAAAATCTTCAAAGTCTGCCAACTCTGGGAAGTTCACAGTGTCAATACGTCTCGGAAGAAATAGATTGTGACGTAGTCTTGCAAGAGTGATTTTCGTCTTGAACTGATCGATTGTCACTTTAAAATGATGATTTCCGTCAGCAGGAACAAATTTGACAGTGTGCCAAAATTGTTGTAAATATACTTGTGGAATAGACGGTTTGTACTGAAGCAGATAACCGAGTGGATGACCTTTCAGAATGTCCACAATTATAGGATGTCTTACTTTTATAACTTTGGTATCTAAACGATGGTTATTGTCACGGAAAGGAAGACAATGTTTTGGTTTTACAAGCTGGTTATCTGGGATAATATGTGTTTGTGATGAACGGGCCACTGAGGTAGATCTGACTGGGGTAGATACAAGAGTATGGTTTGATGATGACTGGGCATCAGAGGAATTTGAGTTCTGAGATTGCACTGGGGATGCCATTTGAATACCTGTAAGAAAATAAAAATCATGTTAGTCTTATCATGTACACAAATGACAACCTTCAAAATGTAGAAAAAATTGTAACATTTTAGCAGAAATTGCAAAAACTTGTGATTTTCTTTTTAAAGCATCGGGATTCCTGACAAAAATTGAAAATTATTGAAAGGACTCCAGAGTCAATCGTTTAGAGACCAATGTTAGAAAAACACAAATTTATAACAATTTCTTAAAAAATGTGACATTTTTCTTAAAACTTTAAAATTCTACACTTAGAAAAATTTTCTGCTGAAACTCGAATGAAACTGTAATTTTCTCGAATCATGCTTGAACAATGTCGGATGACACATGAGACAACTCGAATAAGCCTAGAGACAACTCGAATGATGTGTCTATGAAACTCGAATATATCTATATACAACTCGAATGGAGTACTTATGAAACTCGAATAAGTCTCTGTAAAACTCGAATGATGAGTCTATGAAACTCGAATATATCTATATACAACTCGAATGAAGTTTGACTCAACTCGAATAAGTCTTGAAGTTTCTCGAATGATATATATCCTAAACTCGAATAAGCCTTAACTACTTATGTTCTGAAAATTTTCTAAGTGTTACACACTCGCATTAAGCACAAATCTTTCTCGAATGTAATGTGTATTAAACGCGATTAACTCTGAGTTTAATATACATCAACTCGAATGAGTCATGATGAAACTCGAATAACTCACAAATGCATGTCGAATTATTCTTAAGTCAACTCGAATGAAACTTCCATGCAACTCGAATGACACTGTTATGCAACTCGAACGACTCTTTATTCGAGAAATGTCTTTTTATTTTCCTACAAGTCTAAAACACACTGAATTTTTGAATTTAAGTTCAGGGATGTTTTTCAATGTTTTAAAACTTGTACCCCCCTCGAAAATGTATTTTAAACACATTTGTTTTACTGAACTTTGAACAAAAACAACTTTAAAGTTGTTAAACATTCACATTTCAGTTTATTCAAGAACTCGAACTGTTTTATTGGAAAATCGATGATTGTGTGTGTGTGTGTGTGAAGTAAAAATGACTTATGAAACTTTAGATTCATAGTCATATTACCATTATGAACAACATCACACACTTAATTTCAGTTTCATGTACCAATCAAACTATTTGCCATTAACGGCCAAGAACACAACAAAAATAAAAATACGAACACATACTCACATTCGAACAAATACACTGAAATTATGCACAAACAAACTGAAATAATAAAGAAAAACAAACTTTTACTCACAATTTTGATGAAATAAAACCGTCGGTTGTGGGTTTTTGGGTTTCTTTGAAATGAAGGAAGCTTGTGGAAGAAGATGTAATTTCCGGAAAAAGAAATTTGAATTTGAAATTTCAAATTTTACCCGGCCCACACATTAATATTTTCAAATTTTGAAAATTCGGCCCATTAGCTAAACCAACTTAGCCCACACACCCATTTTTCAAAAAAAATTGTGACTAAACAAAATTTGAATTTTAAAAAAAATTTTAACAGCACTCAAAATAAAAAATTTAAAATGGACTAAAAAAAATCATACTTGAAAAAAAAAATTTTGCACATAAACCATCACACAAAAAAATGAAAACACACAAAACAAAAACAATAAAATTATTAACAAAGTGCATTTGCTCCCCCTTGAGTTTCTGAAAGTTGCTCCCCCTCAACTTATTATTCAATTTCTCAGCTCTGCTCCCCCTACAAAATAACAGATAATTTTTATCAGATTTATTCAAAATCAGATAAATTTCTTTTCTGCTCCCCTGCACATGACAGTCCAGATCTTGTTAAATTCTAAAGAATTTGAACCTTTTATGATTCATGAATTTAACATCAGATAAAAATCACTTAAAAATGAAAATTTTAAAATTATAATTTTGAAACTACTGAATTATTAAATTTTAACGATTCAACATACCTAATTTGTATACCAAAAAATTAAACCGCTTTTCATCTAACGCTTTGGTAAACAAATCAGCTAGTTGATATTCAGTAGGTACAAAATATAATTCTATATTTCCATTTTCTACATGATCTTTTATGAAATGATACCGAATGTCAATGTGTTTCGTTTTTGAATGTTGCACCGGATTTGATGCAATAGCTATTGCGCTCTGAGAATCACAATATATTGGAATTTTCTTTGGTGTAAACCCGTAATCACGCAGTTGGCTCTTCATCCACAACACCTGAGAACAGCAGGAAGATACATCAACATACTCTGCTTCAGCTGTAGACAATGAAACACAATGTTGTTTCTTGGATGATCAACATACGGGTTTGTCACCTAAGAATTGTACTGCTCCTGACGTACTCTTTCTGTCCATCTTATCACCTGCGTGATCAGCGTCAGAAAAAGCAGTCAGATTAAATGAAGACTCTCTAGGATACCACAAACCAAGATTTGGAGTTCCTTTGAGATATCTTAAAATTCGTTTTGCAGCTGTTAAGTGTGATTCTTTTGGATTTGCCTGATATCTAGCACAGACACATGTAGCAAACATAATATCTGGTCTACTGGCTGTTAAGTACATTAATGACCCAATTATACCTCGATAATGAGTCACATCTACAGGTTTCCCTGAGATGTCCGCATCGAGTTTTGATTTTGAATCCGGAGCCATGGGAGTTTTCATAGGAGTACTATTGACCATGTTAAATTTCTTTAACATGTCTTGTATGTATTTTGACTGATTGATAAAAATATCATCAGTTAATTGTTTTACTTGTAATCCTAAGAAAAAATTTATTTCCCCCATCATGCTCATTTCGAATTTCTGGGACATTAAAAATGCGAATTTCTTACAAAATTCTGGATTTGTAGACCCAAATATTATATCATCTACATATATCTGTATAACTATGATATCTGACCCCTGACGTTTTATAAACAGGGTTGTGTCAACTGCACCTTTTGTAAATCCACATCTCAACAGATATGTTGAGAGTGCATCATACCAAGCACGAGGTGCTTGTTTAAGGCCATACAGTGACTTATCTAAAATATATACATGATCAGGTTTCGAAGGATCAGTAAACCCTTCCGGCTGATATGTATATACTTCATCTGTTAGCTCCCCGTTTAAAAACGCAGTTTTGACATCCATTTGATATACTGTAAATTTTTATGAGCCGCAAAAGCTAAAAACATCCTTATAGCTTCAATTCGTGCAACTGGTGCGAATGTTTCATCATAATCAATCCCTTCTTGTTGGCTGTATCCTTTGGCCACGAGACGAGCTTTATTCCGAATAATGACACCATGTTCATCTTTCTTGTTCTTGAAGATCCATTTCGTGCCTATTATGGATTTGTCTTTTGGGCGCTCAACAAGTCTCCAGACCTTTAACCGTTCGAACTGGTTGAGTTCTTCTTGCATCGCCACAATCCAATCAGCATCCAGAAGGGCTTCTTTTACATTTTTGGGTTCAATCTTACTCAAAAAATTTGAAAATAAGCATTCATTTATAGTAGCCCTTCTGGTTTGGACTGACGCAGATGGATCACCAATGATGTTTTCAATTGGGTGATTTCTTGTCCACTTAACAGTATGTGGAAACGGTTGTATTGGGTCTTGGTCGGGATTGAGATCTAGATATGGTTCGGGGGTTACTTCAGATGTTGTAGGTGGAACATCTGAGGTAGGAGCTTCTGACTGTTTAGAAGTAATGGGGGTTTCAGAAGAATGTGGAGGTTCAATTGGTTGTACAATCTCAGTAGTTGACTGCACATTTGCTGTTGAAGCTTCTCCAGTTTCTTCTGAACTTTGTTGTTGAGAAAGATCTGAAACTATGACTGGATCTTCAGTAATCCTGTCAGGCACCAAATTTTGAACATTAGTTTTGGGCTTTTCAAAATAGTCGTCATAAAAATTCTCAAACAACTTATTTAATTCAGAATGTTCAGCATTTTGTCCATTTGACTCCAATGAAGTCTGCATATTAGGTTCGGGTCCTGAACTGGTGTGATCAGAAGCCATTACCACTCCTTCGTCGAATTTAACATTTACGCTCTCGTTGACTGTCTTGGTTCTCTTGTTGTACACTCGGAAGGCAACCGACTCCTTTGAATACCCGATAAATATTCCTTCATCTGCCTTTTGATTAAACTTTCCAAGGTTGTCTTTATCGTTTAGAATAAAGCATCTGCAACCAAAGACATGGAAAAATTTAATATTAGGTATTCGTTTATTAATCAGTTCATAAGGAGTCTTTCCGAATCTTTTATTTTTTAATGAACGGTTTTGTGTGAAACAAGCTGTTGCAACCGCTTCTGCCCACAAGAACAACGGTAAATTGGAGTAGGCCAACATCGTCCTAGCTGATTCCACTAGTGTCTGATTTCTTCTTTCAACGATGTTGGTACATCCTGTGTGACGATAGCAGTCTAATCGATCTAACATTTGCGTTTAAGTAATATTCAAGGTATTGGAAATTACCTAGTGTTTGATATATATGTTTATGTATGTTTGTGAGTTATTGAATGTGTGTTTGAACTTGATGTAACATATTACAAGAAGTTCAAACATAAAGTTCAAAGATTAATTCAAGCATAAGTTAATAACATAAGTTTCAACACTTAGTTGTTTATGTGAAATGCTAGATTCGAATTAATTAAGGCTTGGCATTCGAATCTATCACAGATTCGAATGAAGCCATAGATTCGAATGAGCCCAGATTCGAGAGTGTCATTGTGGACAAACTCGAATGGGCCTTGGGCTAGATTCGAGTTTGGCCCACATCAGACTCGAATCAGGGTCTATAATTAGGGATAGACTCGAGATATAATCAGACTTTTTGCAGAATTCGTGAGGAATTAAGCTTAAAGCGATCTCGAGTTTATCATCAGTCTTAGTGTCGTTTCGGAGAGAATCAGTTCGTAGGATCGTTCGTGTGTCGTTCGTTCAGCCTCTGATAGTCTCCGTGTTTTGTAGTTGAGAGTTTTCCGTCTAACCGTTAACGAGGATTCTGCACTCGTTGACGGATCCGCGTCTCGATAGATCTCGTAGTGGTAGACCTTACAAACGACACCGTTTTGTTGTGGAGTTCGAGCAGCTGAGAACTGATGTGTAATTCCTACTGAATTCAAGAATGAGTCAAGTGATTTGTTCTTGAACTCTGTTCCGTTGTCTGAGCGGATTGTCTGAATTGTGAGTTGCAACTTTACTTGTATTTTCCGGATGAAGTCTATGATGGTTTCGGTTGCATCTGATTTGGATCTCAGGAAAAACACCCATGTGTATCGTGAATAGTCATCAACTATCACCAATACATATCGTTTCTTATTTATGCTTTGTACTCTCATTGGTCCACACAAATCCATATGCAATAACTCCAGTGCTCTCGTGGATGAGTGTTCTGTTTTGGATTTGTGTGTGGCTCTTGTCATCTTTCCTTTTTCACATGCCGCACATAATTGCTCTTTTTGGAATTTGAGCGCCGGCAGCCCTTTAACTAACCCTCCTTTTGCTAGGTTGGTCAGCTCATTGAAGTTCAGATGTGAAAGGCGACGATGCCACAGCCATGCTGTTTTAGATGTAGCTTTTGACAATAAGCAGACATCTTTCTTCAGATTGATCGAGGCTAAATCAATGGAGTACAAATTTGTTTTCCTGTTTCCTGCTAGAATTTCTTTTCCTTCTGCGGATCTGATGCTGCACCGATTGGATTTGAAGTTGACTTCTAACCCCTTATCACACAATTGTCCAATACTAAATAGATTGTGTCCAAGACCATCAACATAAAAGACCTTTTGGATGGTGATTTTGTCATACATCAGACTTCCGTATCCTTTGATCGGACAAAACTGATCGTTTCCAAATCTAACCGTCCCACAGAACTTTTCTACAAAGTCCGTGAGTGTGTCTCGTTGTCCGGTCATATGTTTGGAGCATCCGGAGTCAAGGTACCAGACATGGTTTACCTATAAAACGAAGCAGCACATGAGGTACCCACTTGTAGTTGGGTACTTTTGTTTTAGGTAAATCGTGCATAGTATCATTTGTTTTTCTAACTGATATGGCTTTTAGCTTATCATTTGAAGTTATTTTAGGTACCCATTTTTGAACTGTTCTTTTGGGTATCCACTTTTGTACAATTCGCGGTGGAATTGTTTTTGGAATAATTTTCTTTGGAACCCTTTTCTGTTCATAAAATGGGACCTTTTTCTTTGGTTGCCATACGAGCTTATTATATTTCACAGTTTCAGGCTTACAAACACAAGAATTCAAAGCAACTAATTTCGTTCTTGAAAACTTAATACAAGAATTATTATCAAGTTTATCATTATTACAGACAGAATGTTCAATTTTGCTATTTCTATCTGTAACAATTTTTTCTTTCACGCGCCATTCTTGTTTTATAATCTTGTTTTTCTCTTCTCTTTTCTTCTTTCGCCATACTTGTTTTCTCGAACCGTTCACAATGATATCTGGCATAAAAGAAGTATGAGAATTAGTAGATTTAGAAACTCGTTTCTTCTGTAAGTTTTTCATACCTGTTGAAGATTTGACTTTACGTGCAATAGAGTCCGTTGATGAAGATGATTCACCCTTTTCAAAACTAGGAGACTGAACAAAAATTTTTGTTTTCTCCTTCTTTTGTTGTACTGATGGTGAATTTTCAGATGGTTTTAAAGAATTTGTAGACATTCTTTGGAGAATTTTAACAGATTCTTTATTACCATTTGATTGTTTGTTAGTCAAAGGTTTGATAAATTCACCAATTTTACCAAACATTTGATCTAATGAATTATCATCAGAGTGCATGTACAGATCAAATTCTTTCTCTGAATTAATAGAGTCTAGAGAAGTAGTTGATTGTGTATCAGACACATTTATGTGTTTAGGCTTATTTTGCAACATTTGTTCCATTTTTATTAATTCAGCCTTGAGAGTTCCATTCTCTGTCTCAAAATTTTTAATTTTCAATTCTAAATCAGAATTTATCCGTTCTAAAATTGAATTTGGTAGATATAATTTTTGAGACTGAGTTGATAATTCAGACAAATTCTTTTCAGAATAAGTTTGAATGAACTCTTCTTTAGTATCAATAATGTTGCTTGTTTCATTTATCTTTGTATAATCAACATAATTTTGCATTTTGTCTGATCTTAATATTTTTATTTCTTCGCTAGATTCTCCTTCTTCAGATGCTTTCATAAATGTCATTTTTAATCCTAAATTCATGTATCTGACATCATATAGTGTTGGTGAATTTGATATAGCTTTTGTCAGATACTTAGGATTTTCCCAACCAATACCAGATTTAGAGTTATAAAACTCTGTATCTTTTGGTTGATTTAAATATATTGTTTGATCTGTTTGCCCTCTTTTAATAAATTCATCCTCCATCTTTTTTATTTTCTCATAAAGTTTAGTTCTCTCTTCAAATATGGCATGATATTTTACAGAAAAGTTTGAGGCTTCTAACTCAGCTATTCGCAGACTTTCTTGTAAATCAGATATTTTGTGATTCAGATTAAGTATATTGCTTTGAAGTTCTTTTTCCTTATCTTTTAAGTCTGAGACAGCTCGTAAAGCTAAGGCTTTATCTTTGGAAAAATCTAGAACTAAATTGTGTTCATTTCGAAGTTTGTTTTCCAAAGAATGAACCTTTTTCTTTTTTGCCTTTAAGGATTTTTCAAACTTTTTAAGCATAAAGGCCATATTAGTTAGTTTTTCTTCTAAGATGCATGAGTCATCAATATCAGAGTCTGAATTAGAATTTACCTCCGGTCTTTCTGAATCATCTAAGTTTTCAGACTCTGAATCTTCCTCATTTTCAGCTTCATTTTGGCCAGTTGCCATTAATGCAACTTCTTCTGTTGCTTCCTCTTCATCAGAATCAGATTCTCTCCTCTCTGCATCCTCTTCATCAGTCAGTCCAACCCACACCTCATCTTCAGCTATCATAGCTGATTCACTCAGCTCAGATTCATTGAAAATTTCTGACTTTAGACAAATATGGGCATCTTCATCCAAGATATCATCGTCTTCTGATAACTGTAACCAATGATCGTCCTCCACCATAAGAGCTTTGCCTGACTCTTTCTCTTTGGCTAAGAGTGCCTTTCTTGTATAGTAGTCTGAATTTTTGACTACAGGAGATATGCATTCCCGGGCATAGTGACCTGGTTTTCCACAGTTATAGCATTTCTGCTCCGACTCCTTCTTGGCTGATTTATCTGACTCTCATATTTGTCAGACTTTCGTGCACTACTTTCTCCAGTTTTCTCATATTTATCCTTTTTCTCAACTTTCCTTGAACCTGTTTTGTAGTGCATTTTGTTGTTGGTTGGCTTCCTGTAAAATTTCTTCTGAAATGCCTTCGTAAGCAGTGCCATCTGCTTTTTCATCTCTTCTATCTCTGGATCTGCAGATGAATCTGATGATTCTGATTCAGAAGATGTGCTACTGATTACTGCTCTTTTTTCCTTTTTCAGCTTGTATTTATACTTTTTCTCCGCCAGTAGAGCTAGTGGATCAGCAGTTTCTTTTTCCGCTTTCTTCTTTCTAGATATTTTCCTCAATACAACTTCTTGGTAGTTGTTGAGGTTTTCAAATAGCATATGAAAATCCATCTCCTCAATATCTTTCGTTTGTTCGATGATCATAGCATATTTTTCCCATTCTGGATTTAGCACATTTAAAAATTTGACATTGATGTCCAAGTTGGACTTTGTCACTCCGTTTCTTTTTACTTCACTTACCAGATTCACAAATCTGAGGTAAGTGTTTTCCAAAAGTTCACCTTCACGAGCTCTGAAGTTCTCAAACGTCATTAGGCTATTCCTAGCCCTATTAGTAGCAGCTCTGTCTGATCCCCTCATGATTTTGCATACTTCATCCCAGATGGACTTAGCAGTCTTTGTATTTGTCAGACAAGTGTATATATCGTTGGGGATTGAAATCAACAATAGTTTTCTGGCAGTCTTGTCCCCTAATTTTCTCTTTTTCTGGGCCTCTGTTAGGTTTGTGACCTCAACAGTCCTCGGTGGTATTGGGGGATTGCCAGTTGGTACTCCTGGGATCGTTTCCATAAAAATTGCTGGTCCTTCATTTAATGATTTCAGCATTTCTTCAGACAAATCATGGAAACTGATAAATTCAAGAAACCGCTCTCGCCATTGGACCTATTCTCCCCTGTATAAGATTGGGGGTTTGGTTTCTGATCCCATAGCAAGTGCATCTTTAGACATGTTGATTGATCTTTGGGAAACTTGACCAAGATCTGATGAACTCCGAATGAGATTGAAAAGTTTGATCACACCTTGCAACACAGATTAGTACTGAAATCTACAACACAATGACTTGTTAGTAGCAATAAGCAGCTTAACTCAGACAGTGAATTGTGTTTGGATTAATGTGTGTGTCACACTTGAATGATTCTTGTGTTATGAGTGAAACTTGAATGAATATAGTGTAAAACTCAATTGAGTTTATGGTAAAACTCGATTGAGTCTTTTACCAAACTCGATTGATTCTTTCAGTGAAACTCGATTGGGTCTTTGATCAAACTCGAATGAGTGTTTGATCAAACTCGAATGTGTTTTTGATCAAACTCGAATGAAGTATATGACAAAACTCGAATGAGTATATGACAAAACTCGAATGAGTATATGACAAAACTTGAATGTCTTATACAGAAACTCGAATGAGTCTTATATAGAACTCGAATCAGTCTTATACAAAACTCGAATGAGTCTTATACAAAACTCGAATGAGTCTTGCACAACTCGAATGAGTCTTATACAAAACTCGAATGAGTCTTATATAAAACTCGAATGATGTTGTTTAGAAATTCGAGTTTGTTAACAAACTGTTGTCAACTCGAATATCACAAGTTGTCAACTCGAATGATAAGTTTGTCAACTCGAGTATTAGTTATACACAACTCGAATAACTAAGGTAACCAACTCGATTAACTAAGGTACCCAACTCGAATTATACACAGGATGTGTATATTTCGAGTTTCTTAGTATTTTCAGCTTTTTCAAGTCTGAAATTCAGATTAAATCCAAATTTTACCCAATTTCACTCAAATTGTAATCGAAGGTAAGGTTTTTGAATACAAACACTTTTTGTTAAACACTTTTGTGCAAAAATAGATCTAAGTCTGAGTTTTTCAATAGAACAGTAACCGTTTTTGCACTTTTTCAAAATTTCAGAAAATTGCCTAGATCTTTTTCTGTGTTTTGAAAATCAAATCAAGTTTATATTCAATTGATTCGTCTATGAATCCTTAACCTTCGATCCAATTATCACTTACAATGATCAACAGAATCAAAACCCCTAATGATTTTAGGGTTTTTTTTTTTTCGAAAAAAAATGCTCAAGAACACGTAAAAATATTCAATCTCAATCAGAATGATTCACCCCTAAGTCTCTGATACCAATTGTGAAAACTAGTTTCTACCAAATCAATCAACAATATGCATATAATAAGAACAATGAAATTAATCAACACTAACCAAATGATTCGATTGAAGAATTGTTGATTACAAAATGATTGTCAGAGAATGTTCTTCAACAGTGCAGCTTTCACAAAATATATTCCGTACAAAATGATTGACTGACAGATCTTCTAAATTGGAAAGTCAAAGTTCCTATTTATACATTTATACAAACTATTAAGGAAATACATAAACAGCCCCTACACTTTGTTTTTCATCAACTAAACATATTCTAACAGTAGATCAAGTGGTGAAGGTTGTCAAGTGAGATTGAGTTGGGGAATAAAAGGTAGGCTTGTATGATAAACATCCTCAATGTTCACTCCTCGCATTAAATGCGCCTTCATACAAAGATCCTGTAACAACCTAATTTTTAGCTGAGCATGTAATAATTGATTTTGAGATAACAATGTAATCATTATTACATTATTATGTGGCAACTTAATTAATTATGAAATTATAAATTAATTTATATTTGAGTTATAAGTTATTAAAGATGATTAAATTAAAAGATATGTAAAATACAAAAGTTTAGTGGGTTAAATAGCAAAAATGATATATTGATATATAAAAACTAAGTTAATGATCAATTAAGATCATTAACCCCAAAACCACTCTCTCTCTCTGTACTCTCTCTCTCTATACCTCACGGCCAAACATCAAAAAAATATTCATCAAGGAAGTCCATAAATTTGCAATAAATTGAAGATTGAAGACAATAAGGAGTTATAAACAACATCAAGGAACATTAATCTGCAAGAAATTAAGGTAAGAATTTTGTTAATGTCAAAATAATATGAATTTGGTTCGGTTTTGATGAAAAACTGAAACCAAGGATTGAAATGTGATGATTTTAGGTTGCATGTATAAAATTATGATAGATTATGATGAATTGAAACTAATAAATGAAACAGAAACAAAATTTGTTGCTTGGATCATCCAAATAAGAGAAAATTACTGATTTGGTCCCTGTGGTTTGTCCATTGTTGCTGGTTTGGTCATTTAAGATCAAAAATTACTCCGTTGGTCCTTATGATTGTATTTTTGTTTCATGGAAGGTCCTTTTCATAAACGGCCGTTAAGTATCAACGTTAGTGAAAGGGTATTTTAGTCTTTTACCTACTCTCTCTCCTCACCCTTCTTTTTCTTCTTCTCTTTTTTCTTCTCACTTTTGCTTGCTTCATCATCACTCCCAGCAGTTGAAGGAGTAACATGGGTATCACCATTTTCAGCATCTTTACCCTTCTTCTTTTTCTTCTTCTTTTCAGACTCATCCTCATCTCCATTCTCAGATGCAACAGCTTCATCGCACTCTTCTTCTTTTTCTTCTTCTTTTCCGTGGTGTCACCTTCCGCCCCATCCGCAACCTTGTCCTTTGGTATAGGAGTTTCTTCTGTTTCAACCTTCTTTTTCTTGGAAGCTACTGGTGTATCCGTGACATCTGCATCTTCCAATTTCCTTTTACGCACTTCATCACCATTTTCTTTATCCTTGTGCTTCTTCTTCTTTTTCTTCTCACTGTCAACTTTCACATCTTGGGTAACTTTCTCAGTTTGTTCTGGTGCAGGAGCAGGAGCAGGAGCAGCACTAAGACTGGCAACCATCAAATCCCCACCGGTAGGAAGAACGACATTCCTCATCCACTCAGACGGGGTCTTCTCATTCGGTTTTCCATGCTTGCTCAACTTCCCCTCAGAAATCAATTTCTTTTTCATCGAAGCTGTAGGACCTAACCCCCATTTCCTTGGGTAAGTATCTCTATCCATCACCACCCTCTTGATCTTGGCCACAACTCCATGGTCACAACTCACAAGTAGCCATCGCAGCAGTAGTCATCTCCGCTGTCCCTAAAGCTATTGCCTCCCCCTTGGTAGTCATCAACACCACTTCCTCTCCATTCTCAATATCATTTTCGAACCTCAATAAACCTGGAATCATAAGCTTAGCACCATAACAGATAGCATTTATGAAAAGAAGGGTGAGGAGAGAGAGCAGGTAAAAGACTAAAATACCCTTTCACTAACGTTGATACTTAACGTCCGTTTATGAAAAGGACCTTCCATGAAAAAAAAACACAATCATAAGGACCAACGGAGTAATTTTTGATCTTAAAGGACCAAACCAGCAACAATGGACAAACCACAGGGACCAAATCAGTAATTTTCTCTCCAAATAAAGAAGAAATCGGAATTTTGATGAAAATGATGTTCTTAATAAAAAGTTTATATTTTGGATGATCTTGCACAAATTATAGTGTTATTGATAGGGAAATTAGTATAAAAACACTCAAATAACGATATTACAACAATATAAAACATTGCATGTTAATATAAATGAGTTTTGGGAATTTTTGTGAAAAATCCGTATGAAGATATTCAAGAACAATAAGAACATTTCTGGAAAATATACTAAGTGTGGGATCCGAATTCGGGTATAACCGAATTCGGATGGAGCCTCATTTCGGATGCTTTCAATTTCGGATCATAAGTTTCGGACTCTATAATTCGGATCTTAGCATTTCGGATCTTGAATGATCTGAATTCGGTACCAATTCGATTATGATCCTAAATTCGGACTTATGCTTAATTCGGATGACTTAATTGGTTGGTCCTAATTCGGATCATCCTTTGGTCCGGATCCGGATGGTCCGAATCCGGGTCTCCAATCCGGATGGTCCGAAACCCAATTTTATGTATTTTGATAATTCAATTAAATAAATGATTATATGCATATGCTTTTAGTTATATATATATATATATATATATATATATATATATATATATAGAAAGCTTTTGAGGATTTAATAAAACAGAGAATATAAATAAATGAAAGAGTGATAAGATTATCAGTTATCAGAATCAGATAGAATTAAAGATTTTAATGACCAAAAGATGATGAAATTCCATGATAATGACATGATATGAATGATTTGAACAGGTTCAGTATATTCTGAACAAAGATTTAAAAGAATAAAGAGATCAAAAGCGGGTCATTGATTTGAAAAGAAATTGCCAGAGATCAGAAAGACAAAAGATTAAAGATAAAACCCTGAGATAACTCAGGTGGCAGATTTTTATATCTGTTTGATAAAGACCCAGACCAGTGAGTTATAGATATTCAGATTGAACATGTTTAAATTACGGTTGAGATATATTGTTGATGTTAGATTTATTGACATTCATTGTATCAGCTGGATTGAGACATGTGCACACTATGGTTTGGTGTTGCCCAGTGGATCATGATAGCTATTTGATTATCATTTCATATTGCATTTAAGACTTCTTCAGACATTGCTTTATGATTCATTGCTATCATGACTTCTATGACTTAAGCTTTCATTATTTGATCAAACACTTGATAGATTTATTCAGTTTGATTAGCCTTGATGGTCTATTGTTCTAGACCTGGCTATTTCATCAGTTCTTATGAACTTGGTAATGACCTCCGATGTTCCGGCATACTGACTTACTGGTAGCTAGCCTAGTATGTGGCTGATCCCCACGATTTAAGCGTGAGTGTGGCCTGAACATCATCCAATTCTATGATTCTATATCTCAATCATGAGGGCTGTAGCGGCAGCCAAGACATATCACGCTAGACTAATGATCCGCTTGACACGCATGTTAATATTGAAAATCTATAAACTCACTAAGCATTGCTTACAGTTGCTGCATTATAATTTTACAGGTAAAAGCAAAGGAAAGTCACCTGCTGGACCTAGTTCTTAGGTCAATTAACGATCAAGACAGAAGTATCATAGACCACTACACAACAAATCCTTTTGGTACTGATTGGAAGACAGCAATTGTTGTGGATTTTGGGTAGATTTAATATGATTCTATGATGTAATGACTAGATTAGATGTTACCCTTTTATAACTTTATTTTGAAATATGTAACTTAACTCCTAATCTGTATGTACATGTAATTTTTAATTCCGCAATTAATTACCCTATCTTAGTATGATTGATATCGTATTGCATGATGTGGGACCTAGACTCTGAGGACTGCCCCGGAAGGGGATGTCTTCACAGGATGGTATCAGAGACCATAGTTTGAGTGAATCAAGTATTACGTGAGTATACTTGGTCTCAAACTGAAGCAATACATATGTATCAATCATTTAGGTGGATTGAACTGAGATAGGATGTACAGACTGTTAGGATGGGAAAAGGGTACATAGATCTAAGTCTATAAACTGATAGTTAATTGATTTTAATTTTCAGTAGAAGATGTCAGGATCAGGATCAGGATCAGGTGACATACCAAACATGACCACACAACAGATGTTTGAAATGATGCAACAACTTTTAGCCCAACACTCAGAACAACAAAATAAGACAATGCAAGAACAGTTTCAGGCCAGAGATGAGGCCGAAGCTAAAAGACGTGAAGATAAAAGAAATAAGAGAAAAGATAAACAAGTCCAGAATGACGAATCTGATTCTGATAACACAAATCCCGAAACTCAAATTGCTCAGCCAAAAGGCTACAAGTTTAAAGATTTCAAAGCTAGTGGTGCTTTGAATTTTGAAGGAACAGTTAATCCGATTCAGGCGATGGATTGGATTAGTCACACTGAAGAAATCTTCAGGATTTCTGATTGCTTAGATTCAAAGAAGGTAAGTTATGCGTCTGCGTTATTTGTTGGAGCTGCTCGTGCATGGTGGAAGACTCAGAGAAGCATATACGGAGAAGAAGTCATCCAAACTCTTGATTGGGAACAATTCCTGGATATGTTTAATGCAAAGTACTGTCCAGTCGATCAGCGAGACAAAATGGAAGTCCAATTAATGCAGCTGACCCAGGGAACTAAGACAGTTGATGAATACGAGCACGAATTCTCGAGATTATGCAGCTACTCTTCGTATCAAGTAGCTACCGAGGAGAGAAAGATGAATAGATTTCGCGTAGGACTCAACCCTAGATATCGACATCCGATGAGCGCGATCAAATACAAAAGTTACTTGGAAATGGTAGAAGCAGCTAGACAGATCGAGTGAGGTTATTTAGAGTACGGTGATCAGCTCTATGCTCCGTCTACTAACCCGATGAACCCGTCTCCTCCGAAGAAACAGCGATTTGGCAGATTCTTTAAGCCAAATAAGTCACAATCTCAGCAACTCCATCAGCAAAGTTCACAGCCGAAAGCTCAAGTTTATTCCCTTACGAACGAGCCACGATTCTGCAAGCGATGCAGAAAGTCACACATGGGGTTGTGCAATCCGGAGGATGTTACTTGTTTTGCGTGCACCATGATCGGTCACAGCAGTGAAGAATGCCCACAGCAGGGATGTGGATGTGCAAAGTGCGGGAAAAGAGGGCATTTTATGTACCAATGTCGAAGCGGGCAACGATATCAGTCACAATCATCGGCGGGAGGTTCTACAGTGAAAAGTTCTACTACAACTCCGACAGCCAGGACACGTGCGTTTCAGATAACGGCTGAAGAAGCGAAAGAAACACCTGACGTAGTCACCGGTACGTTTCTGTTAAATACGATACCTGCTCGTGTACTATTTGATTCTGGCGCTAGTCGTTCCTTCATATCAACTTCTTTTGCATCAAGATTTTCTAAGTCCCCATCGAAGCTTCCTGTTGTACTTGACATTGAGACAGCCAGTAACAGCTATGTTATGGCTGATTCTGTTTACCGTAACTGTACTCTGCTTGTTGATAATATCGTGTTTAATCTGGACCTTATCCCGATTCCGTTGAAAGAGTTCGATGTCATCATCGGCATGGACTGGTTAACAAATAACGAGGCTACAATCATCTGCAATCGGCAAATCATCAGAATCAAGTCTTCAGACGGCCGAGTATTGGAGATCAAGGGCGAAAAGCGTAAAGGTGCTCACTGCTTTATTTCTATAGAGAAAGCTCATAAATATGTATCTAAGGGTCGCGAATCCTATCTGTGCTATGCTCTATCTGAATCCAACTCTGAAAAGAAATCTCTGACTGATATTCCGATTGTCTGCGAGTTCCCAGACGTCTTTCCTGATGACATTTCTGGAGTGCCACCGGAACGTCAAGTCGAGTTCAGTATTGACTTGGTTCCTAGTGCGGCTCCTATTGCAAAAGCTCCTTATAGACTTGCACCTGCAGAAATGCAGGAAATGTCAAAGCAATTGCAAGAACTGTTGGAAAAGGGGTTTATCCGACCGAGTTCATCTCCGTGGGGTGCACCTGTCTTATTCGTTAAGAAGAAAGACGGAACTTTTCGAATGTGCATCGATTACCGGGAGTTGAACAAAGTTACAATAAAGAACAAGTATCCTCTGCCCAGAATCGATGATCTGTTTGATCAGCTACAAGGAGCCAGCTATTTCTCGAAAATCGATCTTCATTCTGGGTATCATCAATTAAAAGTCAGAGATGAGGATGTTCCAAAGACAGCTTTCCGAACAAGATACGGTCATTACGAATTTCTCGTAATGCCGTTTGGCTTGACAAATGCACCAGCAGCGTTCATGGATCTCATGAATCGTGTGTGCAGACCTATGTTGGATAAATCAGTTATCATATTCATAGACGATATTCTGATTTACTCCAAAACGGAGGCTGATCATTCTATTCATCTACGACAATTGCTAGAGTTATTGAGAAAAGAGAGACTCTACGCAAAGTTTTCTAAGTGCGAATTCTAGCTCAGACAGGTATAATTTTACTTTGTCTTGAGCTCTTCAATAAACATTTATTGTTTCAAACAAAATTTGACATTCTACTTTGATCCTTATAGATTCAGTTCCTTGGCCATGTTGTTTCTGGCGAATGGATTTCAGTTGATCCTTCTAAAGTCGAGGCCGTTCAAAAATGGAAAACGCCTCGCAATGCCTCCGAAATAAGAAGTTTCCTTGGATAAGCCGGTTACTATCGGCGATTCATAAAGGACTTCTCAAAGATTGTTGTACCTCTAACGATGCTAACACGAAAGAATACTCCTTTCGTTTGGTCCGATAAACAGCAAGAGGCATTTGACATTTTGAAACAGAAGCTTATTCAAGCGCCGATCCTAGCCTTGCCAGAAGGCAATGACGATTTCGTTGTTTACAGCGATGCATCTGGTACTGGTTTAGGATGTGTTCTCATGCAAAGGGGAAAAGTAATTGCTTACGCTTCAAGGCAATTAAAGGACTACGAGAAAAGTGCACCAACTCATTATCTTGAGTTGGCTGCCGTTACCTTTGCTTTGAAGATCTGGCGTCACTATCTTTATGGGACTCGGTGTCAGCTTTACACCGATCATAAGAGTCTCAAACATCTTTTTACTCAAAAGGATCTAAACATGAAACAGCGTCGGTCCTTGGAGCTTATCAAGGACTATGATTGCGAGATCCTATACCATCCCGGCAAAGCTAATGTTGTCGCGGATGCTTTGAGTAGAAAAGTCTATCCAGAAAAGTGCTGTTATGCCCTGACTCCTGTATTATTCTCTTCTGATCTTATTGAAGACATCAGAGTTGCTCAAGCTGAAGCAACGAAAGAAGAGAATCTCTGTTCTGAAAATCTTAAAGGGCAGCTACAATTTCTAACTCTGAATCATTTGGGACTTCAATGTCTCAAGGGAAACCGAATCTGGATTCCTAAGTATGGTTCAATTCGCAGCACTCTTCTATCTGAAGCTCATCAGTCCAAATTGTCTGTTCATCTTGGCAGCTCAAAGATGTACTTCGATCTGAAAGCTGACTACTGGTGGCCAGGAATGAAGAAAGACATCGGTCGATATGTTCAAGCTGCAGAATCTGTCAAATGGTTAAGGCAGAACACCAGAAAACCTTCGGGGATATGCAACCACTGCCAGTTCCTGAGTGGAAGTGGGAGCATATAACAATGGACTTCATCACGAAGTTGCCGAAAACCAAAAGACAGCACGACTCCATCTGTGTAGTCGTGGACCGATTAACGAAGTCAGCTCACTTCATACCGCTGAAAGAAACATACTCCCTCGATAGATTAGCACAAATATACATCACAGAAATTATTTCTCGTCACGGTGTGCCAAAGTCTATCGTATCTGATCGTGATAGTCGTTTCACATCCAAATTCTGGCAAGCTCTACAAGACGGGATGGGTACTCGGATCTCTTTGAGTACTGCTTATCATCCTAGTGCAGATGGCCAGAGTGAGCGTACTATCCTAACTCTGGAAGATATGCTTCGTGCCTGCGTTCTTGATCTAGGTGGTAATTGGGATGACCACTTGCCTTTGGTCGAATTCTCATACAATAACAGTTATCATTCAACGATCAAGATGGCTCCTTTTGAAGCTTTATATGGAAGAAAGTGCAGAACTCCCACCTGTTGGCGCGAAACAGGTGAATCGCCAATAGCAGGACCTGCCCTTCTACAGTTGACTCACGAAAAGATTCAGCTGGTTAGAAGAAACATTCTTGAAGCTCAGAGCAGGCAGAAGTCATATTATGACAATCGTCATAGATCAATAAGTTTTGCGGTTAACGATTGGGTGATGCTGAAAGTATCTCCAATGAAGAATGTGGTGCGGTTTATTAAAAGAAACAAGCTAGCTCCGAGATTCATCGGCCCGTTCAAGATTGTCGAAAAGGTTGGAAACCAATCTTATCGTCTTGAACTACCAGCTGACTTAGCTGGAATACATCATGTATTTCATGTCAGTCATCTGAGAAAGAGTTTAGCAGACGAAAGAGAAGTGCAGATACCACATGTTAACCTGCAAATTGATGAGAAGCTTCGAGTGGTTGAAGAGCCAGAACGTATTTTGGACTCGAAGACTAAAAAGCTTCGAAATAAAGAAATACAGATGGTGCTCGTCCAGTGAAAACACCACAAAGGTTCGCATCAGTCTTGGGAATCGAGAGATGTTATGAAAGCTACATATCCAAGTCTGTTCGAACATAGCTAACTTCGGGGACGAAGTTTGTGCGTGGTGGAGCCCATTCTGTAACAACCTAATTTTTAGCTGAGCATGTAATAATTGATTTTGAGATAACAATGTAATTTTTATTACATTATTATGTGGCAACTTAATTAATTATGAAATTATAAATTAATTTATATTTGAGTTATAAGTTATTAAAGATGATTAAATTAAAAGATATGTAAAATACAAAAGTTTAGTGGGTTAAATAGCAAAAATGATATATTGATATATAAAAACTAAGTTAATGATCAAATAAGATCATTAACCCCAAAACCACTCTCTCTCTCTCTACTCTCTCTCTATACCTCACGGCCAAACATCAAAAAAAAAAAATTCATCAAGGAAGTCCATAAATTTGCAATAAATTGAAGATTGAAGACAATAAGGAGTTATAAACAACATCAAGGAACATTAATCTGCAAGAAATTAAGGTAAGAATTTTGTTAATGTCAAAATAATATGAATTTGGTTCGGTTTTGATGAAAAACCGAAACCAAGGATTGAAATGTGATGATTTTAGGTTGCATGTATAAAATTATGATAGATTATGATGAATTGAAACTAATAAATGAAACAGAAACAAAATTTGTTGCTTGGATCATCCAAATAAAGAAGAAATCGGAATTTTGATGAAAATGATGTTCTTAACAAAAAGTTTATATTTTGGATGATCTTGCACAAATTATAGTGTTATTGATAGGGAAATTAGTATAAAAACACTCAAATAATGATATTACAACAATATAAAACATTGCATGTTAATATAAATGAGTTTTGGGAATTTTTGTGAAAAATCCGTATGAAGATATTCAAGAACAATAAGAACATTTCTGGAAAATATACTAAGTGTGGGATCCGAATTCGGGTATAACCGAATTCGGATGGAGCCTCATTTCGGATGCTTTCAATTTCGGATCATAAGTTTCGGACTCTATAATTCGGATCTTAGCATTTCGGATCTTGAATGATCCGAATTCGGTACCAATTCGATTATGATCCTAAATTCGGACTTATGCTTAATTCGGATGACTTAATTGGTTGGTCCTAATTCGGATAATCCTTTGGTCCGGATCCGGGTCTCCAATCCGGATGGATCCGAATCCGGATGGTCCGAAACCCAATTTTATGTATTTTGATAATTCAATTAAATAAATGATTATATGCATATGCTTTTAGTTATATATATATGATATATATATATATATAGAAAGCTTTTGAGGATTTAATAAAACAGAGAATATAAATAAATGAAAGAGTGATAAGATTATCAGTTTTCATAATCAGATAGAATTAAAGATTTTAATGACCAAAAGATGATGAAATTCCATGATAATGACATGATATGAATGAATTGAACAGGTTCAGTATATTCTAAACAAAGATTTAAAAGAATAAAGAGATCAAAAGCGGGTCATTGATTTGAAAAGAAATTGCCAGAGATCAGAAAGACAAAAGATTAAAGATAAAACCCTGAGATCATTCACTGGAGCAGTAAACCTGGTGTAGGTTTCAGTGAGAGTCTCCTTTGGTTTAGCAAAGAAGAGTTCATACTGTCTAACAAGATTGTTGATCCTGTTGTCCAGTGTGATTGTGGGTCCATCATAGACGGTACACAAAGTATCCCACATCTCCTTTGCTGTCTTCATTTTCTCAACCTGCTTGAACACATCATCAGGGAGAGAAATGACCAGGTTGTTTCTGGCCTTTGCATCCAGAGCCACCAATCTCTTGTCTTCATCAGACCATTGAGCTTTTGCTTTCTCCAAGGTCCTGATTTCAGGAGCAGCTCCTTCAACCGCTGGAGTTATGGTAGTAACAGAGGTTGGCACGTATGGACCCTCCATCACTATCTCTGGTAGTGGTACATCCAGATTCTCTAAATAGAGCATCATTCTGCACTTCCAACTAGAGAAGTTTTGATGATTAAATTTTGGAGGTTTGCCCATAGAGCCATTGTCATAGTAAGAAGAATTTGCAGCACTGTTGTCCATGGAAACTTGGGAGAATGAGAGATCTAGAATGACACACACTCCAAACTGCTCTGATACCAGTTGTAGGTCCCGAGAGGTTCCCAAAGTATATAGTTATAAGCTGTAGAGGGGGGTGAATACAGCAATTTAAAAACTACACACTCTTTTCTCAATGTTTGTATGTATTATCAACAATTTGTTAATTACAAACAAGCTTGAATGCGGAATAGTTCAAGCTGAGATGACAGATACAACAGTATGTTCACTAGTCTAAGACAAACTCAAACTAGAATACAATGAATACACTCAATAAGAAGCACTCACTGTGTTTACAAGACTTAAGGGAACAGCTTATGTAAAACAGCTTAGAGACACAGATGCTGGTTTACACAGAAGGCTTGCATGCATGAAAATCACACTTGCACGTTCACTCTTGGTTTCAGCACTTAGCTTTCTTCACACTTCTTTCTGACCTTAGAAGCTTCCTTTTATACTCACTCAGGAGGAATCGTAAGAGAAACATCTTCATTAGGGACGAGAATGAAAAAGGAGAAGTCTTGTTTGAAAAGACAACATAACCTTTTCTGCACTTTTCTTTGAAAAAGCAGACTTGTCTTCACATGTGCAGAACTTTTGTCTTTTTACTTTGTCTACTGTTGCATTGCCTTTAACTAATTTAGGAATGTCAACTTTGCGTCTTTCTTCCTTGTAAAGGCCTATTTTGATATAAGAAAAAGGTCTGTCACCCTTTTTCAAATAACCTTTTGTCTTCATGTTACAGAACAGCGTGGGCAGACTGAGCAGTTCTGTTTTCCACTTTGTCTTCGACTTTGTAAACTGATCTTGTAGTCAAAAACAATACATGATGACTTGGGAACATATTCCATAAAGTGTTTAGCCTGTTCACAAAGAACAGGTTCTGTTCACAAAGAACAGAACACTTTAAAATTGCCCAAGCTGCTCAACAGTGTAGAGCAGCGTAGACAGTTTATGTCCAGCCTGTTCAGCAGACAGAGCAGCTTGGACAAACTGTCTTAGTTGCAACACATGCAACATATAGAACAGCTTTAGACTGATATTGCAAATCATTTTCAGGTTTCAATAAGACATATAACAGGCCTTAAATTCAACCTTCAAATGCATCAACAGGTTTGATTATAAATCTCCCCCTCAGATGTAGTACAGGTTTGACTGAGGCCTTTTTGTGCCTAACAATTAGGAATGGCTATTTGTAAAAGTCTAAGAGCTTTCACTTCATTCATTCTAGCCTTTCTTTCAAGTTCAGTTTTTGGAGGAGTTTTGACTGGTTTACCCTAATCATCAAGTTCTGGATCAACTACAGGAGAAAATTCAACAGTTTCCCATATGGCATAATCAATAAACTGAATATGTTGTTTAATCCTGAGTTTCCACATCTCAAACTCAGTGGGCTTGAGCATAGGCACTTTGAGTCCTTGCCCAGATCCACTGCTATTATTTTCAAATTTCATTGCAAAAGATTAAAAATTTAAAAGAAAACTTTCGACTTCGAAAAACAAAGAACGACCTGTGGCTCTGATACCACTTGTCAGGATCTAAAAGTAATTAACCAAGACTAACTGATTTGAATTTATCAGAGTATAAATCAATAATCTTGCTTTGAATCAAATTTTAATTAAGAAGTTTGCGGAATAACACATAATTATTTTAACAAAAGCTTTCAGAATCAATAGCAGATAAACACAAGAAATAATCAAGACTGCTTGTATTGCTGATTTCAATGATTACAATCACCTCTAATCTGTTTGATTAGACGAAGAACAAATTGTTCTTAGGGTTTTACAACCTTAGAGGCTTATGAAAACTTAAACAAAAAGCAATTACAAACTTGAATATGCAGAAAACTCATATACAATAGAAAGACCTATTCTATGTATTTATATTTTTTCTTGATTTGTTTGCTTGAAGGACTATGACTTCTCTGATAGTAGATATGCTGGAATCTTCGTGTAGATATCTTTTCCTGAAAATCAGCACTTTCTGTTTATGAAACTGTTGAGCAGCTTGAATCACTTGACAGTTTGAACAGAGCAGCTTGAGTTGATTTACTCTAGCAGCTTGAACTTTTACACTGGCAGCTCGAGTTTCTTCAACTAACAGCATGAACTTTGTATTTACATATAAACTCTACTAACAGTTTGAGAAGTCTAACTAACAGCTTGAACTTACTTAGACTATTTCCCAACATAAACCATACTTTCTTCTTAAAGAATCTGATATGATAGTTTAAGTTTATGCTCATTCGGTTACTTCCAGTATTTTTCATTTGATTTTATTTAAGTTATACACATTGTGAAGTGAATTCCTCTTTTTGTGAACCCTGTTTTTGATTTGTGTTGCGAGATTTCTCAAATCAGTAATGTTTTAAATACAAAAGTGTTTGCTTGGTTTGATAACCAAAGATTTTTCTACCACAACTTATGGGTTAAATTGCTTATATATTGACTCAATTACATGGAAATCATTGTTGACTGGGTTTCATTTCATTTCGTGTATTTGCAGATGAATTTAGTACAAGGATATAGTTTTGATCAGTTATGGTTTTCTTCAAGTCACGGAACACACACAATATTGCTTTCTTACTTCACTAGTTGAATATATAGGGCATTGGGAATGCACTTTTGTGTGCTATATAAAGTTTGCTTTTCATTATAGCATCTTGATATCCTCCTATTGACATGGTTTGCAGTTGATGTGATTAAATATGATAAAGTTTACAAGTTTATTGGCTAAATAAGAATAAAGATAATGTGCATAAAACAATCAAACAGTGCTTCGATCAGTTTATACTTGTGTATGATTTAGTGTTGTGTTTTGATAATCAATCTGTGTTTTGATAATCAATTTGGTGCTTCGATCAGTTTATACTTCTGTATGATTTAGTTAGGTTATCTTGGGAAAAGTAAGAGAGACTATAAAAAAACAAGGGTTTCTATAATAATTGAAAACTTGTTTAGATGATGAATTTTAGTTATAACGAAAATGAGATAGGTAATAAGAGAGAGAAAGAGAGTATTAAAAGTAAATATATGGTAGATAGTAGAAAAGTAAAGAGAGTATGAAAAGTGATATTTTAAAAAGTAAAATGAATATTTAATAAATTGTTATTAAGTAAACAAGTTCTCAATTATTTTTTTTTTTTTTTTTTTTTGAAAAGTGAGTGGAAATTTTCAGTAACTAAATGCACCCCGTGATAAATTCTCTTATGCAATGCATGTGTGTGTACTTGTTCATTATTAACTTCATTTGTAAGAATGTTTTTTAAGTTATGTTCTATTTTTAAATATGCAATGATACTATTCGAAGAAGATGGAACAAAAAGTTGAACACTTATAGAAGGGTTACGTATGAATCGCTAATCCTCAGATGTAATATTAAATGCACTTGTGCATATGTACATTTGATAACGTTTTTGTAGTGTTACTTGTGCATATATATAGTTAATAATAATATGATGTCTTATTCATTATGGGTTAATAATTTTGTAAATCTACAATTTCAATGTAGTGCTCTTTTATCGTCAAGTGTTTTAATACCAAGTTTAGATGCACTTGTGAACTTGTGCCTATGATATAACTTAGCCTTGAAAGTAAATTATGTACTTTTCTTTTTTATGCATATTATGCATTTGTTCAAACTGAGTGATTTATAAATGATTTGCATGAATGTCTAATTCATATGATATATGCACATGTTGAATATAATAATGAGAAAATCATGTAAAAAACCAACGTACTTTCAGTATTTTTCGTATAAGTCATCGCACCAAAAACGTTCCATAAAAGCCCCTCAACTTAAAAATGTTTTGGTAAAAATGACTGCATTTAATATGTTTCCATAAAGGTACTTTAACTTAACGAAATTTTATGAAAAAACATCTGAAAAATCCATAAAAATCGCATAAAACAACACATTTCGTATAATATTTCTAGTTGAAGAACTTTTATAGAAACATTTTTGATACATGGACTTAATCGAAAAATATCAAAAGTGCGTTAGTTTTTTGTATAATTTTCCCTATGATATAATGTTATGTTTATTTTATTGAAGATCCTCAAATGTAAAAACATGGTCATTGTAACAACATGTTCAAAATGACCGAGTACATTTAAAACAATAATGGTTTTATGTTACAAAATTAATTTTAAAATTTTTGCATTTGATGTACAAATTTGTGAATTTTGGAGTGGTTCTCACGTTCTCATGGAATTAAGGGTTTTTACCGGAACTCAACTCTCTCTCTCTCTCTCTCTCTCTCTCTCTCTCTCTCTATATATATATATATATATATATATATATATATATATATATATATATATATATATATATATATATATATATATATATATATATATATATATATGTGTGTGTGTGTGTGTATATATATAGATTTAGGTTCAAAAGAGTCCCTTCAAAAATCCAGTGTACCAAGGGTACCCATCCAAAGCCACAAGATTAAATAAATCAATGGTTGTGATCAAAAAATGCAATTCCATGCGCGTCCCCCCTTTTTTTTTGGCTGGAAGGGTATTTTCGTAATTACAACGACCATTCACATTACTTAATTCATCATTCACATTAATTGATCATTCACATTAGTTAATTGATCATTCACATTACTTAATTATTCATTCACAACACTTATTTGATCATTCACAAGAATTATTTGACTATTTACAATTCTTTTACACTTATTTGATCATTCACAATAATTATTTGACTAATTGATCATTCAAATTACTTAATTGATCATTCACATTACTTAATTGATCATTCACATTACTTAAATGATCATTCACATTACTTAATTAACATTTTACGTTACTTAAATGATCATTTACATTACTTAATTGATCATTCACCTTACTTAAATGATCATTCACATTGCTTATTTAACCATTCACATTGGTAAAATAATATCAGCACAACATGTGAATCTGAGCATTGTCAACTACTAATAAACAGTAACAAGATTAATGACAAACAGTAACAATGGTCATTCATGTAACACTCAAATTCTCAAATCTATCAAACATTAATAACATCAACCAATGTGAATGATCATTCAGCTAATGTGAATGGCCATTCACATTAGGAAATTTACCATTCACATTGGCTGTACCATATCAGCACAGCATGTATGCTGTGCATCGTCAACTACTAACAACCAGTAACAAGATTAATGACAAACAGTAACAATTGTCATTCATGTAACGCTCAAATTCTCAAATCTATCAATCATTAATAACATCAACCAATGTGAATGATCATTCAGCTAATGTGAATGGCCATTCACATTAGGAAAGTTACCATTCACATTGGTTCTACCATATCAGCACAACATGTATGTTGTGCATCGTCAACTACTAACAAGCAGTAACAAGATTAATGACAAATAGTGTTAGTATATGGTGTGTAAAGATGACATTACTACTGCATCATGGCTGATTTCATAAAGCACTTGAGGGTCACACCGATGAGCACAACTGAGCAGATGCAATTGAACGATTGAATAAATAATATTGGATATTGTTTATGACACGAAATGATCATTGAGATTAAATTAATGTGTGATTAATTATATCTCAAAGTACGGGGACAAAAAGTGCAATATTAGATATTGTAGTAATTTAATTGTCATTGGATGATAATTAAATAATTATCTAGTCTTTTATTTATTATTGGATATTAAATAAAAGATGCATTTATTTGAATTAATATTATCATCAATTATTAGATAATTGGATGGATAATTATAAACAAATAAATAAGAGATAATTATAAATAATTATCTAATTATATAAGGTTTAAATAATAAAGATAATTATTAAGAATATATTACTTTATTATATTAGAGTTTGATTAAAACTAAAACTCTTAATTAATAATATATATATATATATATATATATATATATATATATATATATATATATATATATATATATATATATATATATATATATATATACATGAGGTGTGGGGGATAGATGAAAAAGATTAGGTGGTGACCTAATATTTGAGAGCCGCCGCACACACACACTTGAAGGTGTGTGTGTGGTATGCCACGGCCGTACGAACAAACACGCAATTAAGTGTTTGGTTTTCCCGTTCTTCGTGTGTTTGATTGCATATCTGGCGCCGCTCGATCGTGTCATCACCGGTGGATACCGAGAGCGTCTCATTCGTGTATTCTTGTCATAGAATACAAAGGTACGGATTTTAATGCTTTCATATTTACTTATCTTATGTTTTACTTGATGATCCGTGTACGGAATTCGTAATTTTTAAAAGCTTCCGTTGTGCGTTAATAAGATTAATGTTTATGTTTTTATGAAAAACCATACGAATTCCCAACAGTGGTATCAGAGCCATCTCAAGTAACATAATGATAGTATTATTCAAGTATTTATGTCCAACGTTTTTTTAAAGTTTCGATTTTTAATAATTAAAAGTGTTTAAACGATCGAAATCGATAATTAAAACGTTTAAGGTTTTGATTTGGCTTGGAGAAAATCGACCAAAGGTTTTGGAAACCACATGGTGATTCTCGGCCAACCTTGGAGTTTTTCGGAACTCGGGATTTTGAAACCTTAGTTCGTTTTATTTAGTTGATGTTTGATTGTTTAAAAGTGTTTAATTGATTAAAGTCGAAAATTAAACGTTTCGGTTCGCGAAATCAAACCTAGAGATTTCGGCCATGGGTTGAGACCCATGACCTCTCGGTTGTGATGTGGTAACCGAGGTGATGGATTATTTGTTCCGTCATGTCGTTTAATTCACGGTTAAACTCGAACGATTAAATTAAATGTGTTACAATCGAATTAATAAATCAAAAGTGTTTGGTTATTAATATTTAAACATTTGTGACAAAATATATGTAAATATGTTTTCGATTTTATAAAATTAAAGTGGAGACTTTATCAGTTTTTTTTATAAAATTCGCAAATCGGTTTAAATATTATTCGATTCGATAATTAAACGATTAATTGGAATATGGAAATCGAAATAATCAAAGTGTGTTGATTAAAGGCTTTGATTAATTTCAGCCGTCAAAGGGTTTAATACCCTACTTGTTTTCGGTTCATATGGGTTATTGAACCCGAGTATGAGTCGGTTAACTAAGTTGGTTCGTTTCCATTTTCCGGTAATTTGTCGTTTAAATTAAATCGGTTTTTATAAAAAATTAAGTTTTAATGTTGAAATTAAAATTAATGGTAATTTTAATTTATAAACTAGATTTAATTTATGCATTTAATATTTAGTTCCATAAAATGCATTATTAAATTAAAGAGAGTTTAATTTAGGGATTCTATTTTCAAATTGATGAAATCGTGACTTTGAGTTTTATGCTCGGTCATGGTTTAATGTTTTTGAGATTTGATCTCGACATTAACGTTTTTGGTAGAAATCATTTAAAAACATACAGAAAAGTTTTTGGTGTTATTTAAAGATGGTCAATTTTCTTTAAATATTTTAAAAGACATATTTTATTGGTAAAATTGTTTATTTAGAAAATTGACATTTTAAATAAAATTTATTTATTTCTGGAAAAGTGTTTCTATAGAATAATAGTTAATTGATAATTATTTAAAGGAAGTTTAAATTATTTATCAATATTATTTGAAAATAAAACTATATTTATTAAAGGTTGTTTAATAAAAAGTTTCTTAAAATAGTAAGTTTAAGTTTGAAAGGTGTTTGAATTGTAAATTGAATATTTTAAGAAAAATGTAGTTTTGAATCCAAAGATAATGCAAAGATGGAATTAAATTTGAAATTTTTCAGAAAAAAGTTTCTAATTATGGAAAGTGTTCCTAAATTTTGAGTTTACGAACCGTGTTTAATTTAAGAACGATATTGGACATATTTACTTCAATTAATGGTGGATTAATTGGTTTCGGAATTATTTTCATGTCAAGATGAAAATGAATTCTGGATTATTTACAAGTTTTTCTGCTTTATTTATGTTTGTGACATAGCCGAGCCTTGAGACCCATTGTTTGTGATGGTTGTTTGTTTAATCTCAATATTTGCTATTTTATTATTGGTTATATTTTTGGAAAGGTCTGCGTGCCATTGGAATCCCGGGTTTTATGATGTAATCTGTAATAGGTTAGAAAATAGGCAAATGTATTTAGATTAAAATTATGTAAAATAAATCTTGGCGAAGATGTCCATCAAGAAGGAGGTCATCCATCAAGGACGCTCGGAGACATCATCGAATGCTGAGGCTAGTGGGAGCTGAAAGAGTTCATCCTTCTTGCCTTGTGTGTTGATTTTGTCCCTTAGGTTTAGACCTAATTGGTTTGTCCGTATGGCTCTCGGAAACCAATTTAGTTTCGGCAAGGCTATGTCACCGTGTGGTTGTTTGTTTTATTTCTTGATTTTTTATTTATATCTGCGTGGTTGTGGTGACAAAGTAGATAAATAAAAGAAATCAAAACTACAATCATTTTTGATGAAAAATTAAAGTATTTAAAAGGAAGTTTAAATTGGAAACTTTAATTATTTTGTCAGGTGTTAGATATGACATTTTTATGAAATTAGTTTTTCAAATAAAGGAGATTTATTTTTAAAATGTCATATGATCAAAGAGTTGAAATTCTTAAAACTGGTACATTAACTGGATTGTTTACCAGAATAGGTGGTGTGTAGGACAGTCTTGCTCGGGCTGTGGAATTTCCGAAAGGTTTAGAACCGAAAGGATCCTGCCCGCAGACTAACCTGACTGGCCACTAGTTCTTGGTAAGAGACTGGTTATAAACCCAAATTAAAAATCTGACACAGCACACCGTCCATATAGTGGCACTCACGGTGACCGGTCGTCGTAAGTAGGTTCAGCCTTCGTTGGGTGCTTACGCCGCAAACTCGGAGAGCTGTGAGGTAAGCACTGCGGATCCTAAGTGAGACTTGGGCCAGTGACTTGCAGTTGTTATATGGTGTGTGTCAGTGGTGGTTCCTCAGTAAGACTGTTGCCCAAGGTGTGGATGAGATTAAACATGATCAATTTAAGAAATTGAAAATCTCATAAGATCTAAGAGTTGCAAAGGGGTTGTAATTGGTAATAAGTTGCCTGCCTGAGTAGCTTATTCATGTAGGTTCAGCCTCCGTTGGGTGCATGAATAAGTAAAATGGTTCTTAGGATTAATAAATCATTTTCTAAATTTTGGGTTATTGATTTATTAATGGTTAATCAAATACTGATTTTTGAAAAATTGTTTAAGATGGTTGAAAAAGACAGAGGTAGAAGCGGTTTAATAATAACACTGACAATAACAGTAATAACAACAATGATAATGTCAATATCCTTTTCCCACTTGAAAATCCTCCCCAAAAGCACATGTTGCTACTTTGAGGTCCATTCGGGATATGGAGAACTCAAAAGAGGCAACTTACTGAACTGGGAGTAAAATCTGACAAATGTTCTGAGTACACGGTGAAAGTCGTATATTCTGGAAAGGGCACCAGAACCTGCTCCTGCAGAGACTGCTACAGTTGAGGAGAGAAATATCCACAAGAAGCACTCTGAGGATTCGGCCAATTTTGCCTGTCTAATGCTAGCGACCATGACATCTGACTGTGCACTAGCCTTATGGACGTCTCAGCTTGACAGATGTATCGCCAGCTAAAGGATATGTTCCAGACTCAGGCTCGGACTGAGAAAGATATACGACAAGGGCTCTGAGCTCCTGCAGAATGGCAGAAGGAACAACTGTTAGATCCCATGCGCTGAAGATGAAAGGTTATCTGGATCATCTTAGCAGACTTGGGTTACCCGTGACACAGGTCATGACCACGAATCTAATTCTCAATTCCTTATTGAAGGAATTTTAGCAATTTGTAATTTGTTACAAATATGCACGGAGAAGATGATCAGTGGGCTGCATCGGATGCTATAGACTGCTGAGGGAGTGATTGAGGAGAGAATATAGGGAAAGAGACGGAAAGGAAAGTAAGTTTACAAGCCGGAGGTTAAAAGCTAACAAGTAGCTAAAACCTAGAACCAGAGAAGTCAAATCCAAGGATGACAAATTCTTTGAGTGCTAGGAAACTGGGCACTGGGAAAGGAATTGTCCCAAGTACTTGGAAACGGTCAAGGTTGACCGCATTGAGACATCGTGTATCTGAATCAGTCACTTCTATTGTTCTTGGATATGTGTTGGGAAATAGTTTAAGCAGGTTCAAGCTGTTAGTTAGACTTCTCAAACTGTTAGTAGAGTTTATATGTAAATCCAAAGTTCATGCTGCTAGTTAAAGAAACTCGAGCTGCCAGTGTAAAAGTTCAAGCTGCCAGAGTAAATCAACTCGAGCTGCTCTGTTCAAGCTGTCAAGTGATTCAAGCTGCTCAACAGTTTCATAAACAGAATGTGCTGATTTTCAGGAAAAGATATCTACACGAAGATTCCAGCATATCTACTATCAGAGAAGTCATAGTCCTTCAAGGAAACAAATCAAGAAGCAATATAAATACATAGAATAGGTCTTTCTATTGTATAGGAGTTTTCTGCATATTCAAGTTTGTAATTGCTTTTTGTTTAAGTTTTCATAAGCCTCTAAGGTTGTAAAACCCTAAGAACAGTTTGTGTTCTTCGTCTAGTCAAACAGATTAGAGGTGATTGTAATCATTTAAATCAGCAATACAAGCAGTTTTGATTATTTCTTGTGTTTATCTGCCATTGGTTCTGAAAGCTTTTGTTAAAATATGTTGGGAAATAGTTTAAGTACATTCAAGCTGTTAGTTTAGACTTCTCAGACTGTTAGTAGATTTTACATGTAAATACAAAGTTCATGCTGCTAGTTGAAGAAACTCGAGCTGCCAGTGTAAAAGTTCAAACTGCCAGAGCAAAACAACTCAAGCTGCTCAGTTCATGCTGACAAGAGATTCAAGCTGCTCAACAGTTTCAGAAACAGAATGTGCTGATTTTCAGGAAACGATATCTACATGAAGATT
This sequence comes from Centrapalus pauciflorus, assembly GCA_020465985.1. Classification (NCBI taxonomy): domain Eukaryota; kingdom Viridiplantae; phylum Streptophyta; class Magnoliopsida; order Asterales; family Asteraceae; genus Centrapalus; species Centrapalus pauciflorus. The sequence goes on along the minus strand of JAANYP010003607.1, from coordinate 43,309 downwards.
TCAGCATATCTACTATCAGAGAAGTCATAGTTCGTCAAGGAAACATATCAAGAAGCAATATAAATACAGAGAATAGGTCGTTCTATTGTAGAGGAGTTTCTGCATATTTTGAGTCTGTAATTGCTTTGTTGATTAAGTTTTCTTAAGCCTCTAAGGTTGTAAAACCCTAAGAACAGTCTGTGTTCTTCGTCTAATCAAACAGATTAGAGGTGATTGTAATTGATGAATTCAGCAATACAAACAGTCTTGATTAATTCCTGAGTGTTTATTTATTTATGATTCTGAAAGTTTTTGTTAAAATAATTAAGTGTTATTCCGCAAACTTCTTGATTAAACTTTGATTCAAAGCAAGATTATTGATTTATACTCTGATAAGTTCAAATCAGTTACTCTTGGTAATTCATATTTTAGATCCTGTCAAAATAATTAAGTGTTATTCCGCAAACTTCTTAATTAAACTTTGATTCAAAGCAAGATTATTGATTTATACTCTGATAAATTCAAATCAGTTAGTCTTGGTTAATTAGTTTTAGATCCTGACAAGTGGTATCAGAGACACAGGTCGTTCTTTGTTTTTCAAAGTCGAAAGTTTTCTTTTAAATTTTTAATCTTTTGCAATGGAATTTGAAAATAGCAGCAGTGGATCTGGGCAAGGACTCAAAGTGCCTATGCTCAAGCCCACTGAGTTTGAGATGTGGAAACTCAGGATTAAACAGCATATTCAATTTATTGATTATGCCATATGGGAAACTGTTGAATTTCCTCCTGTAGTTGATCCAGAACTTGATGATGAGGGAAAACCAGTCAAAACTCCTCCAAAAACTGAACTTGAAAGAAAGGCTAGAATGAATGAAGTGAAAGCTCTTACACTTTTACAAATAGCCATTCCTAATTCTTATCAACATCAGTTCAAAAAGTTTTATACTGCTCATTCTCTTTGGAATGCTTTAGAGAAAAGATTTGTTGGTAATGCCAGTACCAAGAGAAATAAAAAGGATCTTTTGAAACAGCAGTATGAAAACTTTTCTGGTGGCAAGAATGAAAACCTTACTCAAATTTTTGACTGGTTCAACAAACTGATAAGTGAATTAGAAAGTGCAAAAGTCAGTCTGGATCCAGATGAAGTCAACAGAAAGTTTCTCAGATCTCTTGGAGAAGAATGGACAGTTTATGCTGCACAATGGAGAACAAAAGACACTCTTGATGAGATAGAACTGGATGATCTGTACAACAGTCTGAGAGTGTTTGAAACTGAGATTGATACTAAAAAGAAATCCTTTTCTTATAATCACAATGCTGCTCTTCTGTCTTCTGAAAAATCTAATAGCAGTGATTCCTTTTCAGGTGGTGATGGCAACTCTGCTGAAGCTCACTATGAGGCTTTTGTAGCCAACGATGGACTATTTGCTCTAAATGCTGAAGATTTAGAACAAATTCATCCAGATGATCTTGAAGAGATGGATATAAAGTGGCAACATGCAATGCTGACCATGAGGGCCAAAAGGTTTCTTAAAAGAACTGGAAGGACCAACTTTCAAGCCAGAACAGAAGGCAAACCAGCTTTTGATAAGTCAAAAGTTGAGTGCTATAAATGTCATAAGCTTGGTCACTTTGCCAGAGAATGTAGATCTCAAGGTCAACAGTCATCAAGGACTCCACAACCCAATCAGACATCATCATCAACAGCACTTGTCTCTCAAGAAGACAATGTGTTTGACTGGAGTGATCAGACAGAGGAAGAGTTTCAAAATCAAGCTCTAATGGCAGAAACATCAAATGTCTCATCCACTGAACTACCATCTGAGGTAAATTCTAAACTCTGCTCTCAATCATGCAAAAATATGGTTAAAAAGTACAGAGACCATAATGAGAGCATGTGCAAAACTCTAGCTAAGATGGAAGAAAGGAGATATGAATATATGCAAGCCATAGAAGATCTTGAAAAACAGATCAATGACTATAAGGATAATGAGATTCAAATGGGACATGATAGAACATATCATGAGTGGGAGAAAAAGGAGCTAAATAATAAAATAGAATCTCTGAATAAAAAGGTAGAAGAAACTGAACAAAAGGTGTTAGAGGCTAATAAGAAACTAGACTCTGTCAATATAGATCTAGGTAACTTTATATTGGCTAATCAAAAGCTAGAACACCTAATGGAAGTCCAATTTAAAGATAGGTTAAATCTCAGGTTAATCCCAAAGAAGGCATAGGCTACAGAGCTACTCCACCCCCATACAACAACAAATACATTCATCCAATGAGTGAAGTTGCTGATAGACTTGTCAATGAACCATTAGATGAGTCTATGACTACTGTAGATCCTATCCTTGATACCAACGCTGAATCTAAAGAAGATCAGATTCAAAACAGAGAGTATGAGTGCACAGCAGTTGAGAAGGAACACAAAACAATGAGTGCACCCATAGATATCCAAGCCCCCAATAAGAAAGGAAAAGAGAAGATGAGTGTATGCAATGCTGCTCCACTAGTTTCTGTACATTCTAACTGTAACACTGCATCTTCTTCAAAGAATAATAAAAGGGGTAAAAATGTTCCTGTCTGCACATGCCAAAAGCATGGTGTTCAAAAGTTTCCCAAACAACAGCAGATAAGGGGAAATCAAAGGAACAAGAACCAGAAACTGTCAGAAAAATCTGGTTCTCCAATTCAAATAGTCAAAAGGTGTTTTCACTGTGGCAGGAAGAATCACTTGGCCAAGGATTGTTTTTATAAACCAGCTGTTGCAAAACAGACTGTGAATCAAAAAAATTCAAATCAGTTAGTCTTGGTTAATTAGTTTTAGATCCTGACAAGTGGTATCAGACAAAACATTCAAAGGTCAAACCTTCTGCTACACCTGTTCCAAAGAAAACAGTTGATCACAGGCTTTTAACAGTTAATAAAAAACAGTCCACACACCAAAAACAAGTTTTGGCAAAGCCTAAATTAAGTTTTAAACAAATATGGTGTGTCAAGGACAAATCTTCAGATCAAACTGCAGATACAAAAGATCAGACTGCTAAGCCAAATTCTGAAGCTGTTAGTGCAAATACTGAAGCAGTTAGCACTAAAAACACAGATCAAGCTGTTAAGCATCAATCTGGAACTGTTAGTGAATCATCTGAGACTGTTAGAAGAAAAGATGATCAAAATACCTGGATACCTCATATAATCACTAAATACTGTCCAAAGACTCCATCAGTAAATCTCACTAAATATAAGAAGTCAAAAACAGTATTTAGTTATATCAATGCACAAGGCCAACCCAAAACCAATTTGGTTTGGGTTTACTCCACTACTGACTAAGCTGTTATTTGTGCAGGGCAACCACAGGTCTCCTCATAAAACAAGATGGCATTTGGACAGTGGATGCTCTAGGCACATGACAGGCAATTCTGAGTGCTTGTCAAATTTCAAAGGCTTTGATGGAGGATTTGTTGCATTTGGAGGCAACTCAAAAGGAGGTAAGGTTACAGGTAAAGGTACTGTTAATGCAGGCAACATGATTTTCCATGATGTTTTGTATGTTGAACAGCTTAAGTATAATTTATTAAGTGTCTCTCAAATTTGTGACAAACAAAACATTGTTTTGTGTACAGATCTGAGTGCATTGTCCTTTCAAAAGATTTCAAAATTCCTGAAAATTTTGTTTTACTAAGAACACCAAGAAAGGACAATGTCTACTGTTTGGACACAGATTTTTTATCCAAATCAAATACTTTAAGCTGTTTGATATCCAAAGCATCATCAAATGAGTCTGCTCTTTGGCACAGAAGGATGTGTCACATGAACTTCAAGTCCATGAATGTTTTGGTCAAAAAAAATCTGGTAAGAGGTTTACCACAAAAGGAGTTCATATGTGATGGTCATTGTGTAGCATGTCTTAAAGGCAAGCAACACAAAACTTCTCATAAGGCCAAAGAAGTAAATTCAATCTCATCTGCTCTTCAGCTGATTCATATGGATCTATTTGGTCCAACATCTGTTTTAAGTTTGAATAAATGGGCTTATTGTTTAGTTATTGTTGATGATTTCACCAGATTTACTTGGGTTTACTTTCTTAGGTCCAAAGATGAAACTGCTGAGCTAGTTAAGTCTTTTATCCTTAAGATAGAAAACCAATCCAACTCAAAAGTTAAGGTGATAAGATCATACAATGGAACTGAATTTAAAAATCACATTCCAAACAGTTTCTGTGAGTCCAAAGGTATTGCTAGACAATATAGTGCACCAAGAACACCACAGCAAAATGGTGTAGCTGAAAGAAAGAACAGAACATTAATTGAGGCTGCTAGAACAATGTTAGCTGATTCAAACTTGCCAATGACTTTCTGGGCAGAAGCTGTCAATACAGCCTTTTATGTTCTGAACAGGGTTCAAGTTGTTCAATCTCAAGGAAAAACTCCCTATGAGTTATTTCACAACAGAAGTCCCCTAATAGCTTTCTTCAAGCCTTTTGGATGTCCATGTACTATTCTTCATACTAAGACTCACTTAGGGAAGTTTGAAAGTAAGGCTGAAGAAGGATTTTTTGTAGGATACTCAATTCAAAGCAAAGCCTATAGAGTATATAACAGTATGTCTAAAACCATTGAAGAAAGTGCCAATGTTGAATTTAATGAAAATACTGCAAATGTCAAAGGCACTGGTCCTGATTGGTTGTTTGATTTAGATTCATTAACAAATTCTCTGAGCTTTGTTGAGTATACTACAGAAGCTGATGCATACAGGATTGAAACTGCCAACACAAATTCTCATGCTGCCAGTACAAATTCTCAAGCTATTGGCACAAAGTTTCAAACTGCTGCAAATTCAACAAATTGGGATGACTACACCACTATACCACTTCTGTCTTGTGATCCTCCAGGGGTCCTAAATGCTCAACATGATACAAATCCAGACACTGAAGTGCCACTCCCAAGTCCTAAGAGCACAGCTCCACCACAAAGGGAACCAGTCCCAGATTCAAGTCAAGCTGTTCCTGAAGCTGAACCATTCACTGGTCCTGATGGAGATGATACAAATCTTGGATCCTCTTTTCAGACAGAAAGAGAGCCTACCCTCAGAGTTCACAATTATCATCCTCTCAATCAAATACTGGGTGATCCAAGTACTCCTGTACAAACAAGGAAGATGGTTCACAATGAGACTGCTGCTGCTGAACAAGCAGTTCCTGAATTCAGTCTAGCTGCTTTTGAACATGCCTGTTTCATGTCTCAACTGGAACCTAAAAAGGCATCAGAAGCATTGAAAGATTCATCCTAGATTGAAGCAATGCAAGAAGACCTTCTACAGTTCAAGATTCAGAATGTATGGACACTGGTTGATCTTCCTAAAGGAAAGAGAGCAATTGGTACAAGATGGGTGTTCAGAAACAAGAAAGATGAGAGAGGGATAGTCATCAATAATAAAGCAAGGCTAGTAGCTCAAGGGTACACTCAAGAAGAAGGCATAGATTATGATGATGTATTTGCTCCAGTAGCAAGAATTGAAGCCATCAGACTATTTTTGGCCTATGCAAGCTTCAAAGGTTTTAAAGTGTATCAAATGGATGTGAAGTCTGCTTTTCTATATGGGACAATTGAAGAGGAAGTATATGTGTGTCAACCTTCTGGTTTTGAGGACTACAAGTATCCAGACAAAGTCTACAAGTTAGACAAGGCTCTCTATGGTCTCCATCAAGCCCCCAGAGCATGGTATGACACTCTGTCATCATATCTCCTACAGAATGGGTTCAAGAGAGTCACTCTGGACAAAAATCTTTTCACTAAGTCCATCAAAGATGAGATTCTGCTTGTCCAAATCTATGTTGATGACATCATCTTTGGCTCAACAAATGATTGTTTGTGCAAAGAGTTTGAAGCTTTAATGCACAAAAAGTTTCAAATGAGTTCAATGGGAGAACTCACTCTTTCTAGGATTGCAGGTTAAGCAGAAACCCACTGGTCTCTTCATAAGTCAATCAAAGTATGTTAAAGACATACTGGAAAATTTGGGTATCAAGACACCAAAGTTGCAAGCACTCCAATGGATCCTCACAAGCAGCTCCATACAGACAAAGATGGCATAGATGTGGACATTCATTTATACAGATCTCTGATAGGATCACTTATGTATCTAACATCTTCTAGACCTGATATTATGTTTGCTGTCTGTGTGTGTGCTAGGTTTCAATGCTCTCCAAAGGATTCTCATCTGGTTGCTGTTAAGAGAATCTTTAGATACTTAAAAGGCCAACCTCATTTAGGCCTCTGGTATCCTAAAGACTCTCCTCTTACCTTAACAGCCTACTCTGACAGTGACTATGGTGGATGCAACATTGACAGAAAATCCACAACTGGTGGATGTCAATATTTAGGAGCAAGACTGGTCTCTTGGCAATGCAAAAAGCAGACAACTGTTTCCACATCATCCACTGAAGCAGAATATGTAGCAGCTGCAAGTTGCTGCTCACAGGTAATGTGGATTCAAAATCAATTGAGAGATTATGGTATGAACTTTTTATCCACTCCCATTTATATAGACAATTCCAGTGCAATCAGCATTGTGCAAAACCCAGTGAAATTCCCAAAAACCAAGCATATAGAAATCAGATTTCACTTTATAAGGGATTGTAATGAAAAGAAGTTAATCCAAGTTACCAAAATACATACTGATGATCAGTTAGCTGATCTATTTACAAAACCTTTTGATGTAGGAAGGTTCACTTTCCTGGTATCAAATATTGGTATGGTAAACATGGATTAATTTGTTTTCATTATTATCTAATTCCTATGCTTTGTTAAGGGGGAGTCACTGTTTCATTAAAAGATGCATAAGTTTCAACTAACAGCTTGAGTATTTTCTCAAGCTGCTAGTTCATTTTCTCGGACTGTTAGTTATTCACTTGATCTGTCAAAGTGTGCAGGGTATTTTGGTAATTTCAAATGTGTGTGCGCGGGACCCAACCTTTTTCAAAACCTTTAAAGGTCCCCGTTTCGTTGAGTTGTAACTACCAGTTACAAAATTTCCTTCCACGGCCTTTCTTTTCTCCCTGAACGATTCACACACTTTTCTTTGCAAACCCTAAAACCTTCGTTTGATCTTCAATGGAGTTTGTTAAAGAACACAACTGCCTTCCCTACTCTCTAAAGCACTCAGAACTTCAACAGTTCCATGACATGATGGACTTTCTTCGACACTCCCATATCCATCATGCACTCAATATCAATCCCACCATATACATCACTCATATTGAGCAATTCTGGAACCGTGCTTCTGTCCAAACCATCAATGGAATTCCTTCTATACTATCCAAAATTGATGGAATCCATTCGACGACATTTGCATCTTCAAGATGCCACAGGTATAACAGACCTAACCCTTGATGCTTTACATACTGGTCTTTACAATATTGGATATAGGGGTCCTGCTGATTCATTTACTTTCTTGAAAGCACATTTTTCACCTAAGTGGAAATATCTTGTACATATCATTCAGCAGTGTATAAGCCCCAAAAGAACCGGTTGGTCAGAATTTTCTTCCAACATTGCCACTGCCTTAGTGTGTTTTTCAACGGGCCAACGTTTCAATTTCTCAAATATGATTTTTCAGGGGATGTTAAGGCATCATTCCCTAAAGAGTGGGAAATTTTTAATGTATCCTAGATTTTTGGCAGAAATAAGTGCACACACTTGCACCACTTCTCATTTACATAAGAGGATACATGTTTCTCACAGGCACTCACTATCTTCAATCAAACGACTTTTAAAACAAAGTGCCAATTTTTTGAGAGTAGATGTTCCATTGCCTTCTGCAATGATGAACATCATTCCAAGAAACAGAGGAGAGGGTCCTGAGCAGGCTCAGCCTATCATCACTGCTACACCCCCAGGATCCCAACCCCCTCCTCATGATACACAAATTCCTTCTGTTCCTTTTCATCAGCCAAGACCCACACTAAAATTTCTCTATCAAAGGAAAAGAGGACCAGGAGCTCCTTCCTCCTCAGCCCTCAGACAAGAGCCATATAACCCTGTGCAGGAGGACACTTCTGCACAGAATATACAAAGGGTACACATTGAGGACACTCCCATCATCGGACGGGATGCCTAGGTTTCCATAGTTTTCAGGTGCATAGGGGTTTTCCATTGAACCTACCCCTATATATATATATATACACACACACACACAAACATATATATACACACACACACACACACACACATATATATATATATATATACACACACACACACACACATATATATATATATATGGGTTCCGGTAAGAACCCTCACTGCCGTGAGAACGTGAGAACCTCTCTAAAATTTGTGCATTTAATGTATAAAATTATGCATTTATTGTTAAAATTTATACATATGATAATTTTATGCATTTGATATAATAATTTACGCATATCATGATAAATTTGTCCACTTTATGTACGAATTCATGCATTTGACATAATTTGTGCATTTATTGTTCAAATTTTTGCATTTAGTGTAAAACTTGATAAAATTAAATTTTAAATATAATTATAATGTTAGATTATGATATTTATTAATATTGAAAACCAATAATGATTTTATGTTATAAATTTAATTTTTAAATTTGTGCATTTAATGTATAAATTTGTGCATTTTGAAGAGTTCTCACGTTCTCACGGAAGTGAAGGGTTCTTATGTGATCCCAACCCTATATATACACACATACACACACACACATATATATGTATACACACACACACACACACACACACACACACACACATATATATATATATATATATATATATATATATATATATATATATATATTAAAGGTAAGTAGATAAAGAGAAGCAAGAAGAGGAAAAGAGAATGAGGCCGAGACGGTTGAGGAGGTCGAGCAAGGGAAGAAAAGGGCGGGACCAGGATGGTGTCGCCGGCGGCCTCCGCTGATGTGGCCAAGCCGATGAGACTTCGGCCTGTGCACACCCTTCACCCTAAGAGTGGGAGGTGTACCAAGCCGCAGGGTCGATGGCTTGGCCACTTCAACCCATCTGGCGGTAACATCGCTCCCCTCCCCCGTCAACCCCACCAAACTCAACACCAACGACTCTTCACCCATTCACCGGATTTCCTTTTTCCTCTTTTAATAAATAAATAACACTCATCAACATCCACAACAATTCTAACTAAACCAATCTCCCTCTTTTCAATTATCTCCAAAATCTCTCAACATGTGAAAACCAAATCATATTTTACATCCATGTTTTATAAAATAGATCCGTACACGTCTTCGCCATCGTCATCAAATCATACAATAACCTTCGATCGGATGTGGTGGAACATATTGCAACTACCCATATACCCAATTTAGATGGCTTGTTCGTAAATTTTAATTCCAAGTTTCGTAACTTATATATTTAGTTTCTTGTAATTTTCAAATTTTAGTTTTGTAAGTGTTAATTTTAGGTTTCGTAATTTTTTATTTTATTTATGTAACTTTTTTAAGTTAGTTTTTTTAACTTAAATATTTAAGTTTTAATTATTAGTTATAAAATGAATTTTATTTTTTAATAATTAAATTAAGAAGGATAGAAAGTTGAGAATGATGATCAGTATTTCTAAAGTATGAAAATAGAATTTGTGAAGAGTGAAAAACTGATGTGATGATAATGTGTTCAAAATGATGATTTTCATAGTGGTGGTTATACCCCCACCCTAAGAAGACAATTAAAATAAATGTATGTACGGCAAATTGTCAAAAAAAAATTAACATATCACAGTAAAAATAACATAAAGAATTTTAGGTTAAGAAATAATTATAAAAACTCAAGTTTTAGAAAAAGAATATCAATGAACATTTAAAAAGATAAAAGTTAAATTTTATGATCGTTTTCTTGATGAAAATAATATTTTATTATCTTTTTGTACCATAAAAAATTGAATATCTTTCTCTATTAAAATATAATTTATGACCTTTTTTTTACTTTATCGTCAAAATTTATGTTTTGTGTTACATATTTTGACAATTTTCCATAAGATTAAATTTAAATCAATTTGAAATTCTAACCAATTTAATCATCAAACTGTAGATTAAATTAAAACCCAAAGTCTAATTTGGAAACAAAAAATTAAAAAAACAACTTACAAATCTATAAATAGTTTTAGAGTAAAGGACATTTTTGGTCTTTGTGGTTTGATAGTTTATCCGGATTCAGTCCTTTAACCTTAATAATGTCAAATTTCATCCCTATTTTGCTAATTTTGTGCACTTTTAGTCTCTCGTCCGTTAAACTTAACGACACAACCGTTAAATTTGTAAGACTAACATTTTTACTCTTTTTATTGAGACGCTTTTAGTCCCAATGGTTTTATTATTGGGATAATTGCATAAAAAACCTTAAAGTTTGACCATTTTTGTGATTAAAACCCCTAACCAATTTTTGTTGCACAAAAAATCTCTAACCGGTAAAATATTTTGAAATTAGGACTTGACCGGTTATAATAGGTTGCTATGCTTACATGACACACACGTGGCGTCCACATAGCAAACCCAACTTACGTGGCACTACATGCATAATTCTTAAACTGACTTTTTGCATAAAAAACCCCGAAATTGATGACTTTTTCAATTAAAACTCTTTACTATATTGTTCTCACCTCTAACCAAAAATAATATTTACCTTTTCTCTTTTTCTCTACCTCCGGCAACTCCGATTACTCTATCTCCTCTTTATGTTCAGTGCTGTTTATTTTATGTATGTATGTTCGATTAACTTTTGCCGTTTAATCTTGAATTTTAATTTCAATTGTGCCGATGGAATCGATTTCATTTTGTGTTCCGAGTTGCATTTTTAGGTTCAACTTTATGTTCAATTTCATTTATTTATATTCCATTTTACCATCTGAATATGATCAGCCAGAGCAGTGAGGTTCGCTAGCCTAGAGGGTGGAGGTTACATTGGGAAACGAATTCTTTGTTTGATATATAAAAGTTTAATAAATATCCATGTCATCAAAATGCAATCAGTGAAGACTCAATTTTAATTATCTTTGTTGGTTGGAGGTTTTTTATCAAATTAAAAATGATTTGGGGTTTTAATTGAAAAAACTTAGCAAGTTGGAGGTTTTTTACGCAAAAATCTATTTAAAAGTTTTACACGTCATCAAGTTGCAACCGGCTAAACCGGTTGCAAGTCAGATTTTTTGAAAAAAGCCCAAATTTACAAAGTTTTAACCGGTTGGAGGTTTTTTGTGTAATGAAAAATGATTGGGGGTTTTAATCGCAAAAATGGTCCAACTTAAAGGTTTTTTGCGCAATTTCCCCTTTATTATTTACCCATTTATAGTCCAACATTTATTTTATTTTATCTTTATAATTATATTATTTATAAACACTTAATTTTTTATAAACACACTTATTTTATTTATAAATATACTTCTATTTTAACATTTTATTTACAATTACTATTGTTCGTATTTTATTTAAAATTTAATTTTTATTTTAATTAAAATTATATATTTTTTTTACTAATTTTTTTAAAGTTCATCTTCTTTATTAATTTTAATTTTTACAATATTATTCTTGACATTTATATATTAATTTTGTTAGTTGTGTTTAAGTAAATATAATATCGTCGATATTTTTTCTCTTGAAAATCACTATTTCTTCAAGTATGTTCTAACCTAATCAATTATGGACACATAAATTATATAATATGTGAATATATTTGAAGAAATAATGACATGGGAAGATACTTATATATATATATTATATATATATATAGTATATATATATAGTATATATATATATATACACACACACACGACAACATATATAGGTATATATATATTATATATATATATATATATATATTATACACCACGACACACATACCCGTTTTAGTCCCTATGGATGGAATTTATTTACGACAAAAATATATATATATATATATATATATATATATTATATATTATATAGATATATTAGTATATATATATATATATTATATATAGGGATTATTATATATATTATATATATTGTATATTATATATAGTCAGGTTCAAAAAAGTACCTCTAGAAATCGAAGTGCCCGAAGGTACCAACCTTAAAAAACTTTTTTTTAAATTTTTTCTCAAACCATGGTTTAATTTATGTTATACGCTGAAATATGATTTCACATGCTATCATAATTTTTATGTCCTTAAAAAATTATGTGAATGCTCAATGCATATTTATGTGAATGACTCATCATGGTGAATAGTCATTTCACACAATGTGAATGTGTGAATGATCATTCACATAATCTTTTTTTACATTCACAAGATTTTATGATGTGGTCAGTTATGAAAAAAGTTTTATCAATGTTGTTTTTATATGTCTATTAAAAAAAATATGTGAATGATCATTCACATTAAGTTACGCTGGGTACGCTAGAATCTTATAGGTACGCTGATGAACATGATTCTATATATATATATATATATATATATATATATATATATATATATATATATATATATATATATATATATATATATATATATATATATATATATATATGTATATATATATATGTATATATATATGTATATATATATGTATATATATATATGTATATCTATATGTATATCTATATATGTATATCTATATATATGTATATCTATATATGTATATCTATATATATGTATATCTATATATATGTATATCTATATATATATATATCTATCTATATATATGTATATCTATATATATATATATATCTATCTATATATATGTATATCTATATATATATATATATATATATATATCTATCTATATATCTATATATATGTATATATATATATATATATATCTATATATATGTATATCTATATATATCTATATATATATATATATATATATATATATATCCAAGACATAAATTATATAATATACACAAAAACATTATGTGTATTAAATTATATACACATAAATTATTTACATATATACATTACATAAATACATACATATATATATATATATATATATATATATATATATATATATATATATATATATATATTATATCCATCAGTTATGTGTCGATAATTGATTAGATTGGAAGATATTTGAAAAAATAGTGACTTTGGAGAGGAAATACATCAACGATATTATATTTACTTAAACACAATAACAAAATTATATATATAAATGTGAACAATAATATTATAAAAATTAAAATTATAAAGAAGATGAAATTTTAAATAAATTAGTAAAGAAAATATATAATTTTAATTAAAATAAAAATTAAATTTTAAATAAAATACGAACAATAGTAAATGCAAATAAAATATTAAAACATAAGTATATAATTAAATAAAATAAGTGTGCTTATAATTAATTACGTATATCTATAAATAATATAATTATACAGATAAATAAAATAAATAAATGTTGGACTATAAATGGGTAAATATTAAAACCATAGGGACTAAAACCGTCTCAATAAAAAGGGTAAAAATGTCATTCTTACAAATTTAACGATTGTGTCGTTAAGTTTAACGGACGAGGGAGTAAAAGTGCACAAAATTAGCAAAATAAGGATGAAATTTGACCTTATTAATGTTAAGGGACTGAATCTGAGTAAACCATCAAATCACAAGGACCAAAAATGTCCTTTTCTCATAATTTTAAAAAACTAAATAAGTTGATATGTGTCATCTGCTCATGATATCAAGTGACATCTTCTACTAATAACATATATTAATTAGTATTTCTAAATTAATTAAAGATTTTACATCAAATTCCTTTTAAGATATGTAAAATCACAACAAATAATTTTTAATAGATTTGTTAATTATTACAATTATAACAACAACAACAACATTATGATTATTAATAAACTTAAAAGTTATTAACGATCATTTTTTCCGTTTAATTGTTTCATACATAAAATTAATTAGGGTTTTTATCAATTGTGGGCAACCATCGTTTTTGTCCACATTGAGTTAGTCTTTAATTTACAAGTTTAATACATAAAATAAATTAGGGTTTTTGTCGAGTTAGTGTTTAATTTAGGGTTTTCGCTTGGGGTTTGTTTTAGAATACGATAACCCATATTCACATGGAAATAATTATATATACTTAATTTAAAGATATGGCATATAAGATATCTTACCGGGTATTATAGGTAAAATCACATAAATGAAACAAAAGATAATTGTTTTAAAAGTAGAAAAAATTATAGAGTGGCAAAAATGGACAAAAATGATAGTTTGTTATCCAAAATTAATAAAAACTCAATTAATTATAAAAAGATATATTAAATATTATTAGTATTAAAAGATTGAATACATTTAAATTTAATATTATTATTATTTTCGTATATTATATAGTTTAAAGAAGAAAAAAATTATTAAATTATCCGTGTAATACACCTGTTAATAAATCACTACGAAAATAAAAATGAAGTTATGCAAAAAACCATCAACGTATAAAAAAATTTCGATTATGTTCTCCTTTCATTTTTGTTTCTGATAAGTCCCTAAACCAATTAAAACTCATAGAATCAGTCCAAAGGTAATTTGCAACCTGCTACGCAGGTTACGATGCTTAATCTATTTCGTAAAAAACCATCAAAGTATAAAACTTTTTTTAGATTAAGTCCCGTATTATTATTATTATTATTATTATTATTATTATTATTATTATTATTATTATTATTATTATTATTATTATTATTGAATATTTTTTAATTACATTAAAATTATTTATTTGCGATTTTAAATTTTTCGTATGATTTAAAATTATTTTGTATATTTACTTTGGATTATTAGTTTACTTTTATACCGAAATTATTTATTAATGATTATATATCATATCATTGTTTATTTAGTACTATTATTCTAACTCTTTTGAGTTTTTAATTTTCGATAAACGAATGTGAAATATTCCGATTTTTTTCGATCAGTTCTAGTTTGATTTTAAATTTTCAAAAGAAAAAAGACTTCAATTAACTTTCAATTAATTCGAATGGATAAATGCATATTTCATTCTGATTTTTAAATTCTCAAGTGTATAAATTTACAATCATTTCATTTATACAAACAAAAATGGTACAATTAATTATTTACGATCCAAAAAAATCACAAACCTTTAACTAAAATAGTAATAGCTACTCCGATTTTTGCTATTTCCGATCAGAAAAAATGAAGAACACATCCACTTTTAAGCGTAAATAAATAATGTATTTATTATTGTCTGGAAAACAGAATGGATTATCGTAATTTTTTAATATTTCCGAACAAAAATAACTATGAACGATAGATTTTTAATTTTTTCGAACATAACATTAGATAACTATTTTTTTAATATAGAAAATCAAATCGTAAAGCATCGTCGCTTTTTAAAAGTTTAAAAAAATAAAAAAACAAAATTGTTCACTTTATTTTATCGAAAAACTTAAAGTCAAAAGATTTCATATTATGATTATAAATAAACAATGATAAATCATATGATAGTAATATAAACTGGTGGATTAATGTAACACCCCTTCCGATCCCAGAAATGTCACCCTAACACCATATAATAAGTGGCAATAATGCAGTCAATCCATAATACACTTGTCAATGGACGATAAGAAACAGTCAACCTGCGCGACCCCTTATCGCGAACCACTGTCCGTATGGGACTCATCACGGACCCTTGAAATAGATCACATATCGAACATACTCAACACATATAACACAATAGAAGCATACCTGAGGTTCACGTCCCTGTCTCATATATAACACGCACAAATAATACCTACACAACCAACTTCCCAAAAGAGAGCACGCGTTTGGAAGAGAACTCGAGTACTCACCTAACTAACCCAACTGATTCACAGAACTCTGAACTCCCTGATCTACCTCGGCCCGCTGTATGCTCGTCCCCGTAAACATACAAATCTCCACTGTTAATTCCCATCTCAACTGACACATATAACAATATCACAATAAACCCGTAACTAACTCGGACCCCAAAACAATCCCAATGGAACCCCGAAAACCCAATCGAACCCGGCCCGAAAACCCCCTACCAAACCCGGCACAGGCCCCAACAGCACCTGGCCCAGACCAGGCCATCGCGCCCGCGCCCCGACTTCCATCGCGGCTGCGCCCGGCCTCAATGCGTCGCGACCACGACTGCAGGATCGCGACCCCGACCGCTGCAGTCTGGTTCGTCCCTGTTCTGCGGCCAGCTTCTGTCCAGGAGTTTTACTCCTTCTAATTGACTCCCAGCTAATCCAGCCACTTATAGTCAATATATAACATTTCCCATAACCTTGGAAACTATGTCACATAACCCATAACAAGTCATACCGATTTCAGGAATTAAACTCATAGGTTCTTACCTCCTTGAGCTCAAGAACACAATTGTGAAGATGAAGGTTGGAGTTCAGCAACCAATTTCAGTTATGGGGCTAATCCTTGCTACTTGAATGTCACGTACACACACATATACACGGTTCCTCATTTTCTAAATAAGGAAAGGGGAGCAAGGGAGGTATACATACGTATACTTTCTATTTTAGGCAACCCTGGACCAAATAAGCCAGACCCGATATCACATTTTCAAATTAGTACCCTTTTTAACTCACTTAATCCCGTGATCCCAAATATATAATTAATCCACTAAAAATATAATCAGGTAACACGCAATCACAATCCCGACAATATCAATCCACTAATCGGGATATAACTGGACCAACCCAATATTATTAATAATATTTATCCACAAAACTAAATCCACGTACCAGGTCCAGAAGCCGGATGTTACAAATCCTCCCCTCTTAAAGAGATTCCGTCCCGGAATCTAACTCGAGCTCAGGAACAACTGAGGGTATCTCGATCTCATTTCGGATTCGGGCTCCCAGGTGGCGTTGGTACCCTTATGGTGTCTCCACTGAACGAGTACCAAGGCAATCTCTTTATTCCTCAGCTTCTTGATCTTTCTATCGGTATTGGCCTCGGGCTGCTCCACATATCGCAGCTGGTCATCGACTGTAATCTCGGATAACGGCACGTACTAATCATCTTTTAGCCAGACACTTCCGTAGATGATCTCGAACGACCCTATGTATCGCGGACTAAGCTTCCCACGATGTCTGAACCGGATAACCCATTTCCACGGCGACACCTTAAGCAGAACCTGATCCTCGACCCTGAACTCAAGCTCTATCAAACGACGGTCAGCGTAACTCTTCTGGCGACTCTGGGCGACCCTCATATCCTCCAGAATCACAACCACCTTATCACTAGTTTCTTGCAGTAGCTCTGGCCCGCTAATAGGTCGTTCACCGACCTCGCCCCAACACACTGGGGTCAGGCTCTTGCGCTCATATAATGCCTCAAACGGGGCCATTTTGATCGTGGCGTGATAGCTGTTATTATAGGCGAACTCGACTAATGGAAAATGTATGTCCCAGTTACCACTGAAGTCGATAGCACATGCTCGCAACATATCCTCGAGGTTCTGATTAGTACAGTCTGCCTGCCCGTCAGTCTATGGTCTGTACGTCGTCTAACTTGAACCCTGGTGCCCAACTTCAGCTGGAAACTCTGCCAGAATCGAGACGTAAACCGAGTATCCCTGTCAGACATGTTTGATTTTGGAATCCCATGCCGTGATACCACCTCATTAATGTACAATCTCGCTAACTGATCAATGGTAATAGTACCCCGGACGGCTAAGAAATGCGCACTCTTCGTTAGTCTATCCATTATTATGCAGATCATGTCATTCTCGCGAACCGTGAGAGGAAACGTCACAATGAAATCCATCGTAATGTGGTACCACTTCCACTCAGAGATCTCTAACGGCTGAAGATGACCGTGCAGCTTCTGATGCTCTACCTTGACCCTCAGACAGATCATACACTGCTCTACATATCGGCCCACATCCCGTTTCGTTCACGGCCACCAGTAGAAGTCATGAAGATCACAGTACATGGTACTCCCTGGATGCATGGACAACCTCAATCTGTGTGACTCATCAAGAATCAACTGTCGCAGATTCCCAACCTTCGGAACCCACACTGTGACACCCTTGCCACATAAACCACCATTACATTTAAACCATGATTAAACACCACATAATTTGATACATAATGATCTGAATTGTTTAAACAAGTGTGGAAACAATAAATACATAAATACAGTACAAGTTTTAACCACCCTACGATGCTACAGGGTTCCAATCTAAATCTACAACTCAATACTTTATTACAACATCCCAAATATTACAATATTGGTCCCTCATTTCAATTACCGATTGAGTAGTAGATGATCTTCAAAGATTTCAATTAATGACCTAGCTAGAATGTCTCGCAGCGGATTTCCCTTTTCTTGTAAAAATTGAGCAACTGAGGGGTAAGCAAAGCTTAGTGAATACACAAATTTACGCATTCTACAAATCTTTATGAAGCCACCCAAGAGTAACACCGACGACGCACGCCGTATACTCTCTACGTACACTAAGTACGGAACAAGAGTCGCAGCTCCTTCGAGCCAAAGCTCGGCATTAAACCAACCATCTTAGACAAACATAACATCGGGGATGACCTACTGCCTCTCAGGTGCTCGGAGGGATCAACTCCAGGTCATATAGCACAGTAACATCGGAATACAGATGTGACCCGCCAGTCCATCGTAACATGCACAACAAAGAAACGGACATGCAACAATCAACAATGTGCATCTATGACTACGCAAGTTAGTATTAATTCTAAATGAAAGTGAAACAACAGGTCTCAGCATGCAATAGCTAACATAAAACAGGTGTAGACATGCGAAATCATATGAACTCACAGTGGGTGCGTTAATTAACTTCAATTTATTTTAATTCTCCTCGGGCTTTCAACCGGATCACAAAGTACCCCACTATGGGTTAAACAACACCATACGGGACCCGTTAAGTCGGTGCAATAGAACATCATGTCATTAACTCATTAATTTCTCAAAAACTTGATTTTATAAGTTTTACAACAATTGACCCGAAATTTGGATCCCACCCGAATTCGAACCCCCATCCGAATTCGGACCTCACCCGAATTCGAACCCCACCCGAATTCGGATTACACTGTTCATCCGAAATTCGGATGAACTGAAGTTCCACACTTAGAAATTTATTTTGTACTATTCATCTGAAATTAGGATAGTCTTATGATCTGAAATTCGGATGTCCACAGATCCGAAATTCCATCTGAGATTCATATGGTCCGAACTCGGATGGATTCGAGTTCATACTTTGAATATTTTTCCATCTTTTCCTGATTTCACTTTGGTCAATTTAAACCACTTTTATGCCTGGAAACTATTAATATAAGCATAAATGTACACTTTTAACACTTTTTATCATAAACCTTACAATATAAATACCAAATCAGACTCCTTTTCGTCCATTTTAATCAACCCGTCGAACACACACTCAAAACACATAGTAAATTCCAGAAATCACACTTAGAGTTTGAATCTGATGCTGAAATTTAGTACATAGATTCCTTAATACCCGATTTAAACACTTCCACAAGAATATCATACATGCAACAACATCTGCAACTTAAAATCTATGATTCGGTTTTCATAAAAACCGAATATAAAACTCATAAATCCGTAAATTTAGAGGATTCTTACCTCAAATCGTTGTTTGTAGTTGTGACAGATCCCTTCTATGATCTTGAATCCAAACTTTCAGTTTTAAAATCCAACGTTTTCGTTTTCTTGATTGTTGAAGTAGAGAGAGCCGAGAGAGAGTTTGAGAGTTAGTGTGATGAAATGAAATTAATAAAAGACCAAAAGTCTTTTATTTCCAAAGTTTCAGTATTTGCCACATTTAGTCCCTCAACTTATCTGATATTATTAAATAAAGAATCTCATCTTTATTTTATTATCCCAAACATTTTTAAATATTGTTAAACTTATTAATAATTTGAAAATCCTACATTTTCTTAATTCTTAAAAATAACAACTATCAAATATATAATTAGCATTCATAATCCAACTTAATTTCATGAGTTACAAAAATTCAACCAATTAACCTCAATTATAATAATTTAATTCTTAGGATGTTACAGCATGGGCTCCACCACGCTTAGACTTTGTCCTCGAAGTCACTTATCTTCAAACAGTTGTGGGTATCTCTTCATCATATCTGACTTTGTTTCTCACACATGGTTTTCTCCTTTGTGATGCTTCCAACGCACAAGCCACATTTCTATCTCTTTGCTCCTTAACTTTTTCACTTTGGTATCTAACACACACTCCGGCTCTTCCACATATCAGAGCCTTTCATCAATCTGCAGCTCGGTGTGATCAGCACAGTCTTCGTTTCCGGTAGTAAAAGACTTCCTAAGATTTCCAACATGAAACACCGGGGGTATTCCCGACATCTCCTTTGGTAACTATAAATGATAAGACTGATTTCTTACTTTCTCGGTAATCTTGAATGGTCCAACAAATCTTGGAGCCAATAATACTCTCTTTACAAAATGAGTAACACCTCTCATAGGTGATACTTTTAGATATATCCAATCATTCAGCTCAAAGTTGATTGGTTTGTGCCTTCTATCGTGGTAATTTTTCTGACGATCCTGGGCCGCTTTCATATTCTGTCTAACCAACTGTATCTTTTCGTTAGTATCCTGTAGTAATGCCGGCCCAGCAATCGGAGTCTCTCCGGTTTCTCTCCAACGCGTAGGAGTCCTACATCTTCTCCCATACAATGCTTCAAACGACACTTTCTTGATCGTCACGTGGTAACTGTTGTTGTACGAGAACTCTATCAGTAGCAAATGATCATCCCAATAACCACCAAGATCCAAGATGCAAGACCGCATCATATCCTCTAAGGTAAGAATGGTCCTTTCGCTTTGGCCATCAGTTTGTGGACGGTAGGCCATACTCATTGCTATTCTTGTACTTAATCCTTCTTGTAAAGTCGACCAGAAGTTGGAAGTAAAACGACTATCCCGATCTGACACAATTGACTTCGGGACTCCGTGTCTAGAAACAATTTCGCTCATATAAACCCGAGCCAACTTTTCCAATGAATAACTCTCTCTTATTGGAATGAAGTGTGTCGAATTAGTCAATCTATCAACTATTACCCAAACTGCATCATGTTGACGCCTAGTCTTTGGCAACTTGGTAACAAATTCCATTGTAATGTGTTACCACTTCCATTCAGGAAGGGGAAGCGGTTTCAGACTACCATTAGGTTGCTGACGTTTGGCTTTCACTAACCGACATGTCCTGCACCTTTCAACATATTGCCCAATGTCGTTCTTCAATCCGGGCCACCAAAAGTCAGCTTTCAGCTCATTGTACATCTTTGTGCTCCCGGGATGTACAGAAAATTTGGACTGATGTGCTTCCTCGATAATCAATTTTCTCATGCCGCCAAACTTCGGCACCCAGATTCTCCCAAAAATCCATTTCAAACCCGATTCACTCGTTTCCATATTCTTTATATGTATCCTTATATCTTCAGCATTAACGTTTTCTTATTTCAAAGCTTCCACTTGTGCCACTTTAACATCGTCGATAATAGTAGAAGTTAGCATTGCCGAAGTCATCAGGTAACAGCAGTCCTTAGAGTAGGGCTTACGGCTCAAAGCATAGGCTACCACGTTAGCCTTTTCGGGTTGATAAAGGATCTCACAATCGTAATCCTTTATAAGTTCCATCGAACGTCTTTGCCTCATGTTAAGCTCTTTCTGACTAAAGATGTACTTTAAACTCTTGTGGTCTATGTAGAGTTGGCACTTAGTCCCATACAAATAATGGCTCCACAACTTCAATGCAAATGTAACAGCTGTCAACTCCAGATCGTGAGTGGAGTAGTTTTTCTCGTGCTGCTTAAGCTGTCTTAATGCATATGCTATAACTTTCCCACACCGCATCAGTACGGCGCCTAATCCTAACCTCGAAGCGTCCGTGTAAATCATAAAGTCTTCATTACCATCCGGTAGAGCAAGTATCAGCGCTTCGCTTAATGTTTTCTTCAAGATCTCGAAAGCCTCTTGATGCACAGTTTCCCAAACAAACGGTGCATTTTTCTTTGTTAATGCAGTCAAAGGGACTGCAATCTTCGAGAAATCCTTTATAAATCTCCGATAATACCCCGCCAATCCAAGAATGCTTCTTATCTCTGTATGTGAACGAGGCAGTTCCCAGTTTCTTATAGCTTCTACCTTAGCTGGATCTACCAAAATCTCAGCTCCTGAAATCACATGTCATAAAAATTGAATATGTTGCAGCCAAAACTCACACTTTGAGAACTTGGCATACAACCTCTTTTTTCTTAACAATTCCAGCAACTCCCTTAGATGAACGACATGTTCGGCTTCAGACTTGGAGTATACCAAGATATCATCTATGAATATGATTACTGATTTGTCCAACATCGGTCTGCAAACCCTATTCATAAGATCCATAAAGACAGCCAAGGCGTTGGTCAACCCAAATGGCATAACAAGGAACTCGTAATGACCATAACGAGTCCTGAAAGCTGTTTTCGACATGTCTTCCTCTCTAACCTACAACTGATGGTGTCCTGATCGCAGATCAATCTTGGAGAATACACTAGCCCCATGTAACTGATCGAACAAGTCATCAATCCTCGACAACAGATACTTGTTCTTAATTGTCAACTTATTATGCTCCAGGTAAGCAATGCACATTCTCACCGTGCCATCCTTCTTTTTCACAAATAGAACTGGCGCTCCCCACGGCGATGAACTCGATCGAATGAAGCCCTTATCCAACAACTCCTGGAGTTGTTTCATCATTTATTGCATTTCGGTAGGGGCAAGGCGATACGGAGAACGAGCTACCGGTGCAGCTCCAAGGATCAAATCAATTCTAAACTCCACTTGTCTCTCAGGTGGTACACCAGACAAGTCCTCCGGAAACACATCCGGGAATTGTGATACAACAGGCACATCGGCCACAATCTTCTTTTCAGCCTTGGCATCAATAGCATATGCCAAATTGGACTCACAGCCCTTAGCAACCAGCTTTCGGGCTTTAGCAATCGTCGTAAACACAGATCCCCGTTTCTCCTATCCCCGTATATACAAATCTCTCGCCCCTCCGGTGTGATTATCCTGATCATTCGTTTCCTAGAAACTATATGGGCTTCATTCTCAATCAACCAGTCCATCCCGACAATCACGTCAAACTCACTGAATTCTATCAGAATCAGTTCCAAATTGAAGACTACATCTTCAATAACTAAAGTGCAGTTACGGTACACGTGATCTACTTTTACTAGAGTATTACTAGCAGTTTCAATATCTAGTTCATCAGATAACTTAGACAGTGACATCGATAATTGTTGAGCAAACATGGTAGACACAAAAGATCGATTGGCACCCGAATCAAAAAGAACTCGTGCAGGCATGGAATTAACAATTAACGTACCTGTAACCACCTCTAGGTTTTCCTTGGCCTCCTCCGCGGTTATCTGAAATGCACGAGTCGTGCCCTTTGTGGCTAGTTCCGATGATTGACAGAACATCCACTTGATCCCCCAGAAGATCGAGTTGAAGATGGAGCAGCAGCGGCTGGAGCATTCTTTTTACAATTTCGACTATAATGCCCCCATACACCACACTTATGCCAGGCGTCTGCTTTCCATGGGCACTCACTCTGAAATGGCCCAACTCTCCGCAACAAAAACAAGCGCGCCCATTTGCACACTTGTCGAAATGCTCCAGATGGCACTTGTTACAATACTGCGGCTCGGTGTTGATGGAGTAGGCACGAGCCTGATTAGAAGACCCAGATGGACGAAGGTAAGATTGTTGCGGTAAATACTGCGACGAACAAGAACATCCTCCCTCGCGTTGACGCTTCGGCAGTGAAGGCTGTTTCGGGTTAGCAGAAGCAGCAGCTGACCCAATTGTATACCCAGACAAAGTCAAAGTTTGTTCCACATTCCTGGCAGCTTCTAGTACGCCAGTGAATGTGGGACAACGGACATTGCTCATAAATCTTCTGATCTCCATATCCAAACCAGCCTCGAACCTGGTCACTTTCCTCTCCTCGGTGTCAACTTGATGAGGGGCAAACAAACTCAGCCTCGTGAATTCCACAGCATACTGGGACACAGTCTTAGTCCCTTGCATCAGGGTCATAAACTTCGCTTCCAGTCTTCGGCATTCATCAACCGGGCAGTATTGCTGAGTGAATACTTCAGTAAACTCAACCCATGTCATCACAGAAACCTTCTCCAGTGTTAAAGCATTCACCATTGAATTCCACCACATGACCGCATCTTTCGTGAACATCGCGGTAGCAAATCGGACCATGTCCATTTCAGCACAATCTCTGATTCGGAATGTCCTTTCGGTGGCCTTTATCCATTCAAGTGCAGCAACAACATCTCCCAATCCATTGAATTCCGCTGCTCCATTTCCTTTGAAATCCTTAAACCGACAACCTTTGGGTTTGTTTGATGACCCAGTGTTGTCATCTTGTTCATCATTATTATTGCCTTCTCTTTGTTCTTCCTCTTGTCTTCCCTTCTCTTGGCTTCGGCCTCATCTCGAGCCCGAAATTGTTCTTGTATCATTTTGTTTTATACCGCCATCATGGCTAGCATCATTTCTCTTGTTTCTTCGGGTGTCATTCCTCCTCCAGACATGTTCTGCAATATAAAACATATAATTTGTTTGGTTACATGTCATTTATTTAAAGACACCACCATTGTCCCGTACGAAAGTCAATTTCCGATTATTTCTTGATCATAATCTATCTTAGTTCAGATCATTACTTAATATTACCACATATCATCACCTAATGTTTGAGACCAAGACCTCACGGACACTTGAATCTCAAACTACTTCTCTGATATCATTCGCTGTGACACCCTTGCCACATAAACCACCATTACATCTAAACCAGGATTAAAAACCACATAATTTGATACAAAATGATCTGAATTGTTTAAACAAGTGCGGAAGCAATAAATACATAAATACAGTACAAGTTTTAAACACCCTATGACGCTACAAGGTTCCAATCTAAATCTACAACTCAATACTTTATTACCACATCCCAAATATTACAATATTGGTCCCTCATTTCAATTACCGATTGAGTAGTAGATGATCTTCAAAGACTTCAACTAATGACCTAGCTAGAAGGTCCCGCAGCGGATCTCCCTTTTACTGTAAAAATTGAACAACTGAGGGGTAAGCAAAGCTTAGTGAAAACACAGAATTACGCATTCTACAAATCTTTATGAAGTCACCCAAGAGTAACACCGACGACGCATGCCATATACTCTCTACCTAAGTACGAAACAAGAGTCGCAGCTTCTTCGAGCCAAAGCTCGGCATTAAACCAACCATCTGACACAAAGATAACTTTGGGGATGACCTACTGCCCATCAGGACCTCGGAGGGATCAACTCCAGGTCATATAGCGCAGTGACATCTATATACAGATGCGACCCGCTGGTCAATCGTAAGATGCACAACAAAGAAACGGACATGCAACAAGCAACAATGTGCATCTATACTACGCAATTTAGTAGAATTCCAAATGAAGGTGAAACAACAGGTCTCAGCAGGCAATAGCTAACATAAAACAGGTTTAGACATGCGAAATCATATGTACTCACAGTGGGTGCGTTAATTAACTTCAATTTATTTTATTTCTCCTCGGACTTTCAACCAGATCACAAAGTACCCCACTGTGGGTTAAACAACACCACAAGGGACATGTTAAGTCAGTGCAACAGAACATCATGTCATTAACTCATTAATTTCTCAAAAACTTGAATTTATAAGTTTTACAACCATTGACTTGAAATTCGGATCCCACCCGAATTCGGACCCCCATCCGAATTCAGACCCCACCCGAATTCGGATTACACTGTTCATCCGAAATTCGGATGAACCGAAGTTCCACACTTAGAAATTTATTCTATAACGTTCATCTGAATTTCAGATAGTCTTGTGATCCGAAATTCGGATGTCCACAGATCCGAAATTCCATCCGAGATTCATATGGTCCGAACTCGGATGGATCCGAGTTCATACTTTGAATATTTTTCCATCTTTTCCAGATTTCACTTTTGTCAATTTGTACCACTATTATGCCTGGAAACTATTAATATAAGCATAAATGTACACTTTTAACACTTTTTATCATAAACCTTACAATATATATACCAAATCAGACTCCTTTTCGTCCATTTTTATCTACCCGTCGAACACACACTCAAAACACATAGTAAATTCCAGAAATCACACTTAAAGTTTGAATCTGATGCTGAAATTTAGTACATATATTCCTTAATACCCGATTTAAACATATCCACTTGAATATCATACATGCAACAACATCTACAACTTAAAATCTATGATTCGGTTTTCATAAAAACCGAATATAAAACTCATAAATCCGTAAATTTAAAGTATTCTTACCTCAATCGTTGTTTGTAGCTGTGATAGATCCCTTCTATGATCTTGAATCCAAACTTTCAGTTTTAAAATCCAGTGTTTTCGTTTTCTTGATTGTTAAAGTAGAAGAGTTTGAGAGTTAGTGTGATGAAATGAAATTAATAAAAGGCCAAAAGTCTTTTATTGCCAAAGTTTCGGTATTTGCCACATTTAGTCCCTCAACTTATCTTATACTATTAAATAAAGAATCTCATCTTTATTTTATTATCCCAAACATTTTTAAATATTGTTAAACTTATTAAGAATTTAAAATCCTACATTTTCTTAATTCTTAAAATTAACAACCATCAAATATATAATTAGCATTCATAATCCAACGTAATTTTATGAATTACAAAAATTTAACCAATTAACCTCAATTACAATAATTTAATTCTTAGGATGTTACACAGACCCTATCATGAAACATATACAACCCTCGATCGTCCCTGATTAATGTCTCGAGCTGCCCAGTCAAACGTTCCCGTTTCACATTATCCCCTCGCAGGCCCTCCTGCTGCGCTACTCTCAGACGGTTTATCAATGTCGACGTAATCTCAAGCCTCGAAGCCCTGAAAATCACAGTCTGGCCGCATGCCCTAAGGCTCAGCGCATCAGCTACCACATTAACCCGACCCGGGTGGTACTGAATCTTGCAACCGTAATCCTTTAACAGCTCTAGGCTATGCTGCTGTCGCATATTCAACTCTTTCTGACTAAATGAATATTGAAGGCTTTTCACTAGTACAAAAATGACCTATGGTCACGGTTTTGTCCAAACTGCCTAGCCATAGTTTTTGTTATTGACGTGACTAAAGGGTCATATATGATCTTGTATTATTATGATAGCCACAGTTTATCTCAGTAACTGTGACCATTGCAAATCACATTCAAACCTTAAGCCACGGTTTAACGTAAGGATCGTGAATAAGACTTGTCACGGTTGCCACATTGTTACCAAATGTCATCGTTTGTCACAGTTATTTGTTTGATGTCTATAATAATCTTGTGATGGTTATTAACTGTGACGATAAATATGTATATGGTCACGGAAATCTCTTTCAGTGACCAAAGGGACACCCTGAAGTCTATATGTATGAGTCTAAATTATATGGTGGAATTAGTCACATGAATAAACTGTGACAGAAGGCTAACTTATATGGTCACGAAATCGCTTTGTGTGACCAAAGGGTGGAGTTCATTAGCCACGTATGGTAAAAGAAAAACATTGTGACTAAAAGTGTTTAATGGTCATGATTGAGTTCACTAAGTGTGTCCAAAAGTAAACAATTGTCATGAAATAAGAAAATTATTGTGACTATAAGTATTTTATAGTCACGGTTTAGTTTCTTATGTGTGTGTAAAAGTATTTTATATTCTTGATGAAAGAGAAAAATGTGACTAAGTATTTTTTTTTTGTCACGATTTAATTTCTTTTATGTATATAAAAGTAATTAATGATCACGGTTTAAGAAAAAAAACATATCACTATAATTATGTTTTGGTCACAGTTTAAGACACACAAGCATGTGACTATTAATATTTAAAGGTGACAGATTAAGTTTTTATGTGTGTCTAAATGTAAACAATAGTAATAGTAAAATGAAAAAGATATGATTATAAGTACATTCAAGTCACGATTTAATTTGTTTCGTGACTAAAAACTATCAATCTCACATTAAAAAAAATCAAGATAAGGGGTTTTTTTGTCACAGATTAAGCAAATTTGTGACTATTAATATTTAAAGGTGACGGTTTATTGTTTTTATGTAACTAAAAATAAACAATAGTCATGACAAAAAAATGTTGTGACTATATTTTTCTAATGATCATGGTTTAGTTTATTTTTTATTAGTGTGTAAAAGTAATAACTTTCATGATAAAAGAAAAAAACAGTGACTATAAGTACTTTATGGTCACACAAAGAATTGGTTTGTGTGACTAAAAGTAATCGATGGTCATGGTTTAAGTAAAAAAAATGTCCCTATAAGTATTTTATCGTCACAGTTTAATATATTATTGTGTCTGAAACTAAACATTAACCATGATAAAAGAACAAAAATGTATTTATAAGTATTTTTATGGTCACAATTTATTTTGTTTTGTGTGGTTAAAGGTTATCAATTGTCATAGTTTAAAAAAAAACTTGTTACTATGAGTATTTTGTGGTCATGGTTAATTGTGTTATGTGTGTCAAAAACTAAACATTAACCATGATAAAAGAAAAAATATTGTGACTACAAGTAGTTTATGGTCACGACTTATTTTATTATCAGTTGCTAAATGTTATTAGTTGTCATAATAAAAGTAGCAAAATGTGGCTATAACTACTTTATGGTCACGATTTAGTTAGTTTTGTGTGGTTAAAGGTTATTAATTGTCACAGTTTAAGAAAAAACTTATCACTATTAGTATTTTTGTGGTCATGGTTAAATGTCTTATATGTGTCAAAAAGTAAACATTAAATATGATTAAAGAAAACAACCATGACTACAAGAAGTTTATGATCATGTCTTATTTTATTTTATGTGACTAAAAGTAATTAATTGTCATAATAAAAGCGGCAAAGTGTAGCTATAAGTTTTTTATGGTCATAATTTAGTTTGTTTTGTATGGTTACAGTTATCAATTGTCACAGTTTAAAAAACAACGTGTCAGCATAAATATTTTATGGTCATGATTAAATGTCTTATATGTGCCAAAAACTAAATATTAATCACGATAAAAGAAAACAAACCATGACTACAAGTAGTTTATGGTTACGTCTTATTTTAATATATGTGGCTAAAAGTAATTAATTGTAATAATTAAAGGAAAAGAATGTGAGTATATGTATTTTATGGTCACACTTTATTTTATTTTATTTTGTATGACTAAAAGGAATCAACGATCACCGTTTACGAAACAACATGATACTATAAATATTTTACGGTCACTATTATAAATGTTATGTGTGTCTAAAAGTAAACAACAATAACAATTAAAAAAAACACATGTGGCTGTAAGTAACTTATTGTCACGGTTTAATTTTTTACACGTGTCTAAAAGGAACAATAGTGATTTTAAAAGAAATATAATGTGACAACAAGTATTTGATGGTCACCAAAGGGTCTTTGGCCTGACGGTAAGAGGGTGGAGATACAAGTGAGAGGTCACGGGTTCGACTCCCGTCGGAGACAATTTGATATTTAGGTGCTGAAAGTAAGTCGTGTGGTAAATGAGTAGTTTAGGAGTAAGAGTAAAAGTAGGATAGTTTGCCGTTAAAAAAAGTATTTAATGGTCACAGATTGTATTGTTGCATGTGTCTAAAAGTTACCAATTGCCACGATTAGGAATAAATAAGTAACTATAAATACTTTATGGTCACGGTATTGTTTATTATATGTGTCTAAAAGTAAGCAATTGTCATTAATAAACGAATTATTATGTGACTAAATAATGGTATGGTCATAGTGTAATTATTTTTGTGTGTCAAAATGTATCAATTGTCACGGTTTAATACTTAATGTATGTCCAATTGCAACCAATCGTCACATTTTAATAAATTATGTGTGTCTAAGTGTACCCTACGGTCACGGTTTAATTGTTTATGCATGTCTAAATGTACCAATGGTCACACCACTTAATAGTTTATGTGCGTTAAAATAATACAAATTGTGACAGTTTCATTCATGTGGTGTGTTTAAATGTCTCAAATAGTTACGGTTTAACTGATTATGTGTGTACAAATTTATCCAATGGTCACGATTAAATATTTGTGCGTCTTTAAATGTACTAGGTGGCCACGGTTTATTTGTTTATACGTGTTTGTAAGAATGTTAACGCCACTGATTAATTGTTTATGTGTGTCTGAATGTATCCAACTGTCATGGTGTTAAAATAAATTGTGACTAAAAGTATTTTATGGTCACGATTACTAAAAAATATAGACCACAACTATATAGAAATTGTTACCATATGGCCACGGTTTTATGCTATGGCCACGGTTTTACATGTGATTTAGTCACGAATATTAAATGTAGCCATAAGGTACCAAAAGTGATGCGACCTTTGGTCACGATTTGAATGAAAAATAAAACTGTGGCCAAAGGTCTATGGCCACGGTTTTTTAACGTGACGGAAGACATATTTTGTACTAGTGTTTATGGTTGATATACACAATAAACCGAGACCCATACAAATAATGCCACCAAATCTTCAACGCGAACACGATGGCGTCTAACTCTAGATCGTGCACTGTATGATTCTCCTCATAAGTCTTCAGTTGGCGCGAAGCATAGGCGATCACTTTCCCTCATCGCATCAAGACATAACCCAGACCAGACCCTAAAGCATCACAATAGACCACGAAGTCCTCGGTACCCTCTGGCAAAACCAATACTGGAGCCTGACACAACCGTGTCTTCAGCTCTCTGAATGCACGCTCCTGATCCTCGGACCACTCAAACGATACGGACCGCCGTATCAATCTCGTCAACGGCAGGGCAATCCTCGAAAAGTCCTGGATAAAGCGGCTGTACTACCCGGCAAGACCCAGAAAACTGTGAATCTCTGGCACTGACTTCGGTGGCTCCCAACTCATCACTGCCTCGATCTTGGCTGGATTCACTTTTATTACCTCTGCACTAACCACATGCCCCAAAAACTGTACCTCGAGCAACCAGAATTCACACTTGGAGAACTTCGCGTATAACTTTTCCCTGCGCAGGACGGTCAAAACCTCTTGGAGGTGCTGCTCGTGATCCCTAGCGCTCCTCGAATAGATCAAAATGTCATCTATGAACACTACCACGAATCTATCCAACATAGATGTACACACCCTGTTCATCATATCCATAAAAGTTGTGGGTGCGTTAGTCAAACCGAACGACATCACAAGGAACTCGTAGTGCCCATAACGAGTCCGAAATGCTGTCTTCGGCACATCCTCGTCTCTAACGCTCAACTGATGATACCAAGATCGCAAGTCTATCTTGGAGAAGAAGCTCAATCACTGAAGTTGATCAAACAAATCATCGATACGTGGAAGCGGATAACGATTCTTCACAGCCACTTTATTTAGCTCTCTATAATCGATACACATCTGCATGTTGCCATCCATCTTCTTCATAAATAACATCGGTGCACCCCACGGTGATGAGCTCGGGCGGATAAATCCACGATTTAACAGCTCCTGTAACTGAGACATCAACTCTCTTATCTATGTTGGTGCCAACATACAAGGCGTCTTAGCAATCGACACCGCCCCAGGAACAAGATCTATGCGAAACTCCACTTGGCGATCTGGCGGTAACGCAGGCAACTCCTCTAGGAGTACCTCGGGGAACTCACAAATCACAGGGATATCCTCTAAGGTCTTCTTTTCCTTCCTCGCGTCAACAACATAAGCTAGGAAGGTCTCACATCCCTTGGAAACATATCTCTTGAGCCCTGGCCATAGACACAATCCCGATCTCTCCCTTACGCTGTTCCCCGTATACTGTAACACTCTCACTGTCAGAAATGGGTATGCGAATCATCTTTTTAGCACACAAGATGTCAGCCCGTCTGGCAATCAGCTAATCCACACCCACAATCACGTCAAAACTGTTGATCTCAATCGGCAACAAGTCAATCAGATTCTGATGGGAGTCTATCTCTAAACCACAACCCCAATATACCTGAATCACGAACATGACGCTCCCATCAACCCTCTCGACAATCAAAGGAACAGATAGGGGAGAAGAACATACAGTAAGGTATGCATAGAATATCACAGATACATAGGAGCGATCCGCTCCAGAATCAAATAGCACACGGGCTCGAAGTCCGTTCAGAATGTGCGTACCTGAAACGACGTCTGTAGCATCCCATGCCTCCTCCGCGGTCGCCTGAAACACTCGCCCTCGGTCCCACGGAACTGAATCCCGGCGACTAGAATATGACGGCTCTGCCTTAGCCCTACTCGAGCTGGCCCCCTGAACTGCCGGTCCCGACTCCGGATAATCTCTAACTCGGTGTCACGGCCTCCCACAATGAAAACACAATGGCTTGGGAACAGTACATACGGCGGCAGCATGCGCCCGCTGACCGCATCTATAACAACGAGGCAAATCTAACGAACACTGCCAAAAATGGCACCGGTGACACTTTGGGCACTCCCGATCCCCATATGAACTGTTGACTCGGCTACCGGATGCTTGGGTCCCCTGTCCCACACTAATCTGGCTCTGGGGCCCCGATCCCTGATTCTGACCCTGCCTCCTCGATCTGCGATCTCTACCTATCTCCATCACGTCTCTGCTAAGACCCTTGTCCCAAATACTGCCGTGAAAACTGCCACTGATCCAGTCGTTGATCCCTGGGAGCATCCCCGGAAGAGCTCCAAACACTAGAAGGCTGATCTGTAGTCCCAGTACGCTGTCGCTGGGAAGAGGGCTGCTCCCTCTACTTAAGAATCTCCCACTCCCTCATGTGGGCCATCTCTAGAGATTTAGCAAAGGTAGAGGTATCATGCAGCCCCACAAACTCCCGAATGTCAGATCGAAGACAATCAGTAAATGCATCTGCCTTTTGGCTCTCTGTGTCGACATGACGGGGCGCAAACTGTGAGTACTTGTTAAACCGGTCGACATACTGTTGTACGGTCATACTACCCTGCTGTAGGTGTAAGAATCAATGCTTCATCTCTCTGCGCTCGTCCCGAGGAATATACTGGAGCTCAAACACAGCTCGGAACTACTCTCAGGTCATACCATAAGCGGCGGACTGTGTCGTCGAAGACTCTATCGACTTCCACCACTCGGAAGCCCCTCCCCGCAACTAATAGGCCGCATAACCGATCATGTCTAGGATCCACATGGGCTACCCGGAAAGCAGCCTCAATCTCTCGCTCCCATGAAATAGCCGCCCCCGGGGCACATAGCACATAGCACACAACGGTCCCTGTCCCTGTTACCAAACACACATCTCAGGTATAATCACAGAAGGATGAGATCTAAGACACAATGCGCAATCCCAGTGGGGACACTTCCCAGGCTAACACACCGCACGTAGTAGTGATTAGCAATAACCCCATAGCACAAGAGCGACCCGGCTACGGGCCCTGCCGTATATATACGCCCCAAGGACTGTAAGGGACAGTCACACGACCCCTTATCGCGAATCACTGTCCATATGGGACTCATCATGTCAAATCCTTGCTTTAAAGCATGCTTGCTTATCCCAGGAATAATAATAAATGCATAAAGCTAAATAAAATATTACAATAAGTCTTGCACTACACGTGCTACAAGGTTATAGTACTAAGTTGCTAAAAACATCACAATTTAAATAAAAGTAGCTACCCAGAACCCAAGGCATCATAAAGCTATACCACAAGCTGAAAGTGAGCTAAGTCCTCTGGGTTGATCAGAAAATAGACCTAAGCAGAAGGTCCAGCTTGCTCTTTACCTTTTCCTGTAAAAATTGTGAGTAGCAACTGTAAGCTAATGCTTAGTGAGTAAACAGATATTCATGAATGCATGTAAAATATGAGGCAAAAGTGCCTATAAAGGCTTGCTATGCTTGCT
The DNA here is from genome assembly GCA_020465985.1 of Centrapalus pauciflorus. Lineage (NCBI taxonomy): Eukaryota > Viridiplantae > Streptophyta > Magnoliopsida > Asterales > Asteraceae > Centrapalus > Centrapalus pauciflorus. The sequence continues at coordinate 9,310 of JAANYP010003607.1, read as the reverse complement.
TGCTTGCTTGCTTAATACCAAGAAAGAATGCTTGCACAATTGAGACATTTCACGCAGAAAGGAGATGCCACCACTAGGGGTTTACCGCTGACAGATGATCAATCTGTGATGCGGGGCTAGCTACCCGCATAATGCTTAGGGATAGTGGTGAGCATCAAAATTGCTTGCTTGCTAAGTATAATGCTTATAAAAATGCACAAAGAAACGCTCAAACAAAGCTTGCTGTATGATATGCAGAACAATAAACAGATAACAGTATATTATGCACATTAATAGATCAGGTGTAAGATCCGGCTAAGCTGGGTATCGCCTGTACCACAGTGTTCGCCTTCACTCACAATAGTCTATTGAATTCCAAAGAAATCATATAGGAGCAATTTATGTCTCAATTTCATATAAAACATGTAAACAAGAATAACTATTACTCACTATACTGAAAATGCTTGCACTGGCTTTTCTATGCTTTTAATTGCTTTGAAACGCTTGCACTTGCTTATCTAGGCTTTAATATTTTCTGGCACTGGCTTTGACTCGCAACTGGGCTAAACAGCTTATGTATAATATCTGAAGTTTAATATTACAGAATCATGTGCTAAATTAATACTGCTAGCTCAATATTCCAACATCTATAAGCCATAACTTCTAGCTAAATATTTTGCTATTTATTTCGTTAATTTATGCGTTGTCCGTGAATTTTATCAATTAAATTCGAATTTTAGGGAGGGGTTCGAATTTGAGCATCAAATTCGAACACTTTGGAGCTTAAATTCGAACCTTAACTCGAAAAGGGGCTAAACTCGAACCTAAACTCGAATCTGAGGCTAAATTCGAACCTATATCTCGAATTTAGCATTATTCGAGCTTGTTCTTGGCATTTCGAATTTGTTCTATGCATACTCGAGTTTGTTCATAAGTTACAGCTTTAAACATGCATTTTCAAGTCTAAAAATTACAAATAAGCTAAGTGTTAAGCCTAGTTTTCAATTCTATTATATATACTCTACCAAACTCGAATTAATACTTCATCAAAATAGCTTAAAATCGCATGAAAATGATAAAATCGAATTTTACTTCAAAACCGAAAAATGAAGAAAACGAAAAGGGCGATTCTTACCTCAAAACCGTATGAAATCGCACATGCAATAGCAAATCTGTGTAGTACTCTTCGAGACCTTTCCGATGACATATAGAGCTCGAGATTTGGCCGGTTGGTTTGGGAGAAAAGTTAGAGAGAAGATCGGTTCTAGAGAGAGAGTCTCTCAAGTTGCTTGTTGGATTTTTGCAAAAGTGAAAGTGTGGAGCATCCGGCTCCTATTTATACTAAATCTCAAAATTACATCATTTTACACAAATTGCTCAAAAATACTAAAAATAAAAATGCAAATAAAAACTAAGGTGTTATAGTATGAGCCCACCACGCTTGCACTTCGTCCTCGAAGTACCTAAGGCTCAAACAGATGCGGATATCGAACTCTCATGTCCTGCTCAGATTCCCAGGTCTGAGAAGTTCCGTGAGAAGTTCTCCATTGCACCAACACCATTGCTACTTCTCGATTTCTCAGCTTCTTCACTTTGTCTCTAGAATGACCTCAGGCTCGTCACATTGCAGCTTCTCATTAATTTTATAAGTCAGATGATCGGCCCACTTTTCTCTGTCACCTTCTTTGCACTTCCTTAGTTGCGAAACGTGAAATACGGGGTGTATGTTGGACAGTTCGCTCGGCAAGTCCAACAAATAAGATTGAGTTCCAACACGCTCGGTGATCTTGAAAGGACCAACGAATCGTGGCGCTAACTTGCCACGCTTGCCAAATCTGAGCACACCTTTCATCGGCGAGACTTTCAGTACGACATAATCGTCCTTCTGGAATTCTAAAGGCTTATGGCGTCGGTCATGATACGATTTCTGTCGAGATTGAGCGGTTTCTAAGCGTTGGCGAATAATTCTGATCTTTTCATTAGTCTGCTGAAGTAGCTCGGGACCGGCGATTGGTGCTTCACCGGCTTCATGCCAACACGTAGGCGTTCGGCACTTGCGTCCGTATAAGGCTTCGAAAGGTGCGGCTTTGATGGATGAGTGGTAACTATTGTTATAAGAAAACTCTGCTAGTGGCAAGTGGTCGTCCCAATTACCGCTAAACTCAAGAACACATGCCCGCAGCATGTCTTCGAGTGTAAGGATCGTGCGCTAACTTTGGCCATCAGGCTGCGGATGATACGCCGTACTCATTCTGATCTTAGTGCCTAATCCATCTTGTAATGCACTCCAGAACCTCAAAGTGAATCGGCTGTCGCGATCTGAAACAATTGACAGTGGCACTCCGTGTCGAGTAACGATCTCGTCTATATACAACTTAGTCAACTTCTCCAATGAGTAGTTCTCGCGAATTGGAATGAAATGAGCGAATTTGGTTAGACGATCCACAATCACCCATATTGCATCGTGCAGTCTTCACGTAGTCGGAAGCTTCGTCACAAAGTCCATCGTGATGTGATCGAACTTCCACTCGGGAATCGGTAGAGGCTGTAGACTGCCATAAGGCTGCTGATGCTCCGCTTAACACAATTATCGACATATTGGCCTACGTCTCTTTTCATACCGGGCCACCAATACTCGGCTTTTAGATCGTTGTACATCTTGGTGCTGCCAGGATGTACCGAGAAGCTAGAACAGTGGGCTTCCGAAAGAATTTTCTGTCGAACATCACCAAATTTGGGAACCCAAACGCGATTTTTGAAAAGTTTCAAGCCGTGAGAGTTTTCGATTAAGAATTTAAGTTGCCCTTTCATATCCTCAGAGTTGAGGTTTTCTTCTTTTAGGGCTTCGGCTTGAGCAACGAGAATTTCGTCAATCAGAGTAGATGAAAACAAAGTATGGGTCAAGGTATAGAGACATTTAGCAGAGTAAGATTTACAACTCAATGCGTCGGCCACTACATTCGCTTTGCCAGGGTGATACAAAATATCACAGTCATAGTCTTTGATGAGTTCCATGGAGCGTCGCTGGCGCATGTTGAGCTCCTTCTGGCTGAAAATGTACTTAAGGCTCTTGTGATCAGTATACAGCTGACATTTGGTGCCGTAGAGATAATGTCGCCATGTTTTCAACGCAAAAGTCACATCAGCAAGTTCAAGGTCATGAGTCGGATGACTCTTTTCATGATCCTTAAGTTGGCGAGAAGCATATGCTATGACTCTGCCTCTTTGCATCAAAACACACCCAAGCCCTTGATATGAAGCATCGCTGAAGACCACAAAGTCTTCATTGCCTTCAGGTAAGGCCAGAATAGGTGCTTCGGTGAGTTTCTGTTTTAAAGTTCGGAATGCGTTCTCTTGAGCTTCTTCCCAAATAAAGGGAACACTCTTGCGAGTAAGAGATGTAAGAGGCATGGCTAGTTTTGAGAAGTCCTTAATGAATCGACGGTAGTAACCCGCCAATCCCAAGAAACTTCGGATCTCAGTAGCTGATTTGGGAGCTTCCCAATTTTGAATGGCTTCTATCTTAGAAGGATCCATAGAGATTCCTTCACCAGATATCACATGACCAAGGAATTGTATCTGATAAGATACAAGATTTGCAAGTTAACGCTGAACATGAAATTAAAGAAAAGATAAGCTTAAAATGAATAAATTGAGATTGTAAGCACCTGTCGCAACCAAAATTCGCATTTAGAGAACTTGGCGTAAAGTCGCTCTTTGCGCAGCAACTCTAGCAGCTCTCTAAGATGCACAGCATGCTCAGCTTCGGTTTTCGAGTAGATGAGAATATCGTCTATAAAGACGATAACAGACTTATCAAGCATTGGTCTACAAACGCGGTTCATCAGATCCATGAACGCCGCAGGAGCGTTTGTAAGGCCAAAGGGCATAACAAGAAACTCGTAATGCCCATATCTAGTACGGAAAGCTGTTTTGGGAACATCTTCTTCACGGACCTTGAGCTGATGATACCCAGATCTAAGATCGATCTTTGAGAAATAACTGGCTCCCTGAAGCTGGTCGAAAAGATCGTCAATTCTGGGCAACGGATATTTGTTCTTTATTGTTACCTTGTTCAACTCCCCATAATCAATGCACATCCGGAGAGTCCCATCTTTCTTCTTAACGAAAAGAACAGGAGCTCCCCAGGGAGATGAACTTGGTCGTATGAGTCCCTTATCTAGCAATTCTTGCAATTGCTTCATCATTTCTTGCATCTCAGCAGGTGCAAGTCTATACGGGGCTCGAGCAATTGGTGCCGCGCCTGGCACTAAATCAATTCTGAACACCACCTGACGGTCTGGTGGAAGTCCAGAGATGTCCTCAGGAAAGACATCGGGAAACTCTGAGGCTATCGGTACCTCGGCTAAAGTTTTCTTTTCAGATTTAGCATCTATTGCATAGGCTAAGTAAGACACGCAACCCTTAGCTATATGCTTCCTAGCTTTCACTACCGAGATCAAGCATAAATCACCTTTTATTCTGTCACCATAGATGCAGATACTGCGGCCATCCGGAGTAGTGAGCTTGATTAACTTCTTTTTACAGATAATGTTGGCGTCATGGTGAACTAGCCAATCCATACCCACGATAACGTCGAACTCGTGAAAATCCATCGGAATAAGATCAAGTTGAAATGTGCAGTTGTCGAGCAGAATGATTCAATCACGGTAAATTTTATCGGTAGACACACTTACATTACTAGCCGTTTCGATATCAAATATAACAGGTAGAGTGGTCGGTGCAATTCCAAGTTTAGATGCAAATGAATTTGATATGAAAGAACGATTTGCTCCCGAATCGAAAATAACTCTAGCAGGAATAGAGTTAACAAGAAACATACCAGATACCACATCTGGTATTTCTTTCGCTTGCTCGGCCGTTATTTGGAATGCGTGATTCTGATTTCTTGCTGGTTCATTACGGCGGCTAGAACCTCCACGTGATGTGCTATGTCGGGCCGGTTGGTTTTGTCTTTGTTGTTGTTGTTGATGTTGTTGTTGCTGCTGGGGTCGGTACTGTTGTTGTTGCAGACGTGGATGATGCTCGGCACTTGGGTAATTTATGCTGCACAGATGCGTACATGCATGCTCATTATGTCCAGGGCGTAAACAGTTGTTGCAAACTTTAACTTTGTTAGGACATTCTTCACTGCTATGTCCTATGTTGTTGCACACGTAACATCTCACATCATTGGGATTACAACGCCCAATGTGTGACTTCTGGCAGCGGCGACACTGCCTCGGCTCAGAATGTACCGCATAAGATCGAGTTTGTTGTGCCGGAGGCGAGCTGAACTGTCGGTACTAAGACTGTTGTGGCTGAGAATATCTGGATAAAGATCCAGAATAGCTTCCGGTGCGCGATTTCTTGGGCGGTGATGGACAAGTAGGGTTCATAGATGAAGCAGGAACTCCTCCAGCTCGAATAAAGTCTTGCTCGAGAATTCGAGCAGCTTCAACACAGTCAGCATAATTGGTATATCCCCGGTGCTTCAAGAACTTCTGATATTCGGGATGCAGACCCATCAGAAAACGATCGATCTTTCGCTCTTCAGTAGCGACTTGATAGTCAGACAGTAAGCTTAATCGGGTGAATTCAATCTCATACTCAGTCACCGATTTGGTTCCCTGAATAAGAGACATCAGCTTCTCTTCCAAACGCTTCTTTTCATCAGCTGGGCAGTACTGACGAAAGAAAATAACCTTAAATTCATCCCAAGATAGGGACTTAATCCAGTTGGCTCCGTGCATGTTCTCCTGAGACCTCCACCACATAACAGCGCCACCCTCGAACAATGTAGTAGCAAAGCTGACCTTGGATTCTTCAGCACAGTCACTAATGAGAAAAATCCACTCGATGCCAGTGATCCACTCAAGCGCTTCGATCGAATTTGCAGCACCCTTAAAAGGTTGAGCTCCGCAAGCCTTGAAATAACGAAAGTTGCAGCCCTTAGGAGGGACTACAGGGGCTTCCTCCTCGTCGGTGTCGTCGTTGTGGCGTCCAGTATCATCATGCTGTTGTTTCCTACGCTCTTCTCTGCGCCTAGTTTCGGCTACATCACGAGCACGAAACTGGTCTTGCAGAAACTTAGCTTGACGCTCGTTGTTCTCGTTAAGCATATTTTGCATAATTTGCATGATCTGTTCAGGAGTGAGTCCACCTCCAGCTCCTTCACCAGATCCAGACATGTTCTGAAATTATATAAACAATACTTGCATAAGAATAGGCATAACTCCTATTCTACCCCATTTCCCAATTCCTAAAGCAAAGTCAAAGCCTATCTCAGGTCAAGTTAAAGCCTAGACATTCGAAGCTAATATCTTTGCTTAAGAGTTTGAGTCCAAGTGTTATTGCTAACACTTGAATCCCTCAAACTAATGCTCTGATACCATCCTGTCACATCCTTGCTTTAAAGCACGCTTGCTTATCCCAGGAATAATAATAAATGCATAAAGCTAAATAAAATATTACAATAAGTCTTGCACTACACGTGCTACAAGGTTATAGTACTAAGTTGCTAAAAACATCACAATTTAAATAAAAGTAGCTACCCAGAACCCAAGGCATCATAAAGCTATACCACAAGCTGAAAGTGAGCTAAGTCCTCTGGGTTGATCAGAAAATAGACCTAAGCAGAAGGTCCAGCTTCCTCTTTACCTTTTCCTGTAAAAATTGTGAGTAGCAACTGTAAGCTAATGCTTAGTGAGTAAACAGATATTCATGAATGCATGTAAAATATGAGGCGAAAGTGCCTATAAAGGCTTGTTATGCTTGCTTGCTTAATACCCAGAAAGAATGCTTGCACAATTGAGACATTTCACGCAGAAAGGAGATGCCACCACTAGGGGTTTACCGCTGACAGATGATCAATCTGTGATGCGGGGCTAGCTACCCGCATAATGCTTAGGGATAGTGGTGAGCATCAAAATTGCTTGCTTGCTAAGTATAATGCTTATAAAAATGCACAAAGAAACGCTCAAACAAAGCTTGTTGTATGATATGCAGAACAATAAACAGATAACAGTACATTATGCACATTAATAGATCAGGTGTAAGATCCGGCTAAGCTGGGTATCGCCTGTACCACAGTGTTCGCCTTCACTCACAACAGTCTATTGAATTCCAAAGAAATCATATAGGAGCAATTTATGTCTCAATTTCATATAAAACATGTAAACAATAATAGCTGTTACTCACTGTACTGAAAATGCTTGCACTGGCTTTTCTATGCTTTTAATTGCTTTGAAACGCTTGCACTTGCTTATCTAGGCTTTAATATTTTCTGGCACTGGCTTTGACTCGCAACTGGGCTAAACAGCTTATGTATAATATCTGAAGTTTAATATTACAGAATCATGTGCTAAATTAATACTGCTAGCTCAATATTCCAACATCTATAAGCCATAACTTCTAGCTAAATATTTTGCTATTTATTTCGTTAATTTATGCGTTGTCCGTGAATTTTATCAATTAAATTCGAATTTTAGGGAGGGGTTCGAATTTGAGCATCAAATTCGAACACTTTGGAGCTTAAATTCGAACCTTAACTCGAAAAGGGGCTAAACTCGAACCTAAACTCGAATCTGAGGCTAAATTCGAACCTATATCTCGAATTTAGCATTATTCGAGCTTGTTCTTGGCATTTCGAATTTGTTCTATGCATACTCGAGTTTATTCATAAGTTACAGCTTTAAACATGCATTTTCAAGTCTAAAAATTACAAATAAGCTAAGTGTTAAGCCTAGTTTTCAATTCTATTATATATACTCTACCAAACTCGAATTAATACTTCATCAAAATAGCTTAAAATCGCATGAAAATGATAAAATCGAATTTTACTTCAAAACCGAAAAATGCAGAAAACGAAAAGGGCGATTCTTACCTCAAAACCGTATGAAATCGCACATGCAATAGCAAATCCGTGTAGTACTCTTCGAGACCTTTCCGATGACGTATAGAGCTCGAGATTTGGCCGGTTGGTTTGGGAGAAAAGTTAGAGAGAAGATCGGTTCTAGAGAGAGAGTCTCTCAAGTTGCTTGTTGGATTTTTGCAAAAGTGAAAGTGTGGAGCATCCGGCTCCTATTTATACTAAATCTCAAAATTACATCATTTTACGCAAATTGCTCAAAAATACTAAAAATAAAAATGCAAATAAAAACTAAGGTGTTATACATCACGAACCCTTGAAATAGATCTCATATCGAACATACACAACACATATAACAGAATAGAAGGATACCTGAGGTTCACGTCCCTGTCTCATATATAACACACTCAAATAATAGCTACACAACCAACTTCCAAAAAGAGAGCGCGCGTTTGGAAAAGAACTCGAGTACTCACCTGATTGACCCAACTGATTCATAGAACTTTGAACTCCATGATCTACCTCGGCCCGCTGTCTGCTCGTCCCTGTAAACATACAAATCTCCACTGTTAATTCCCGTCTCAACCGACACATATAATGATATCACAATAAACATGTAACTGACTTGAACCCCAAAACAATCCCAATGGAACCCCGAAAACCCAATCGAAGCCGGCCCGAAAGCCCCCCCACCAGACCCGGCCCAGGCCCCAACAGCACCCGACCCAGACCAGGCCATCGCGGCCGCACTCGGCCTCAATGTGTTGCGACCACGGCTGCAGGATCGCGACCCCGACAGCTGCAGTCTGGTTCGTCCCTATTCTGCGGCCAGCTTCTGTCCAGGAGTTTTAATTCCTTCTACTTCGACTCCCAGCCCATCCAGCCACTTATAGTCAATATATAACATTTCCCATAATCTTAGAAACTATTTCACATAACCCATAACAAGTCATACGGATTTCAAGAATTAAACTCATAGGTTCTTACCTCTTTGAGCTCAAGAACACAATTATGAATATGAAGGTTGGATTTCAGCAACCAATTTCAGTTATGGGGCTAATCCTTGCTGCTGAAATGTCACGTACACACACATATACATGGTTCCTCAGTTTCTAAATAAGGAAAGGGGAGCAAGGGAGGTATACGTACGTATAATTTCTATTTTAGGCAACCCCAGACCCAATAACCAGGACCCGATATCACATTTTCAATATTAATACCCTTTTTAACCCATTTAATGTCGTGATCCCAAATATATAAATTAATCCACTAAAATTATAATCCGGTGACACGCAATCACAATCCCGACACGTATCAATCCACTAATTGGGATATAATTGGACCAGCCCAATATTATTAAACTAATTATCCACTAAAATAAATCCACGTACCAGGTCCAGAAGCTGGATGTTACAATTGATCACAATCATCACAAAAGTATTAGTATGTTACTTATAAAGT
>JAANYP010003606.1:0-49833 GCA_020465985.1 Centrapalus pauciflorus | reverse complement strand
GATCAAATGAGGACCGTGCTTAAAATGAGGCCGATAAGAACCAATGAAACCTCGCCACATAAGCAATATTCTTCTCTCTCCTTTAAGGGCATTATGGACATTTTATTGATTATTATATATGGTAACAAGATTAATTTTATTATTTAAAAAAACAAAATCAAAACTTAAAATTAATTGCAATCCTCGGTCAATGTAAATCTTCACAAAATCGAATCTTAAACTTAAAATCAATCCTCAGTCTACGTAAATCTCCAATGTTTGAAAAACAATTTCAATTCTCAAATCGGTACAATGTAATCTTCAATATATATTAACACAATCTGAATAAAAAATTAAAAAAATCCTTTTTTTTTAAATTAGTTGTTTTTATTTTTATAAATATCATAAGTTTTTTCGTTTATCAAGATTTCGCAATTGAAGATAATCGAGTATTACAAATAACTTGAACAATCATGGATGAAGATGAACGTAAGTAATTTTTTTTTCACGTTTCAATTATTTTATTCGTTAAAGAAATAAACGAGATGTTTTGTTGCATCATCCAATATATCGTTGCCCATGAATGATTCACAATTTTTCTTGATTTTTATTTTGTTACATGTGCACGTTTTTTAATTGTATATGCCCTCATCGATTTTTAATTATTCGATAATTTCTAATTCTAACGTTCCCTCATCAATTTTAAAACATTGTATTTAAAATTTGTTGTTGCTTTGAACAATGTGAACCACATCGTCTTTTATTGTAAACACACCCTCATCGATCATTCATGAAGAAACATGCATTTGTTGACATCGTGAACCATATTTTGAATGTTCACAGCCTAGAAAAATTGTGACTGTATGTGTGTTGAGAAACAAGAAAACTTGTGAATCATTATTTGAATGGTTCATATGAACCATTCATTTTGTTACTGCCTATTTTGATAACCTGATAAGTATTCGTGAACCACACGGTTCACATGATCCATTCATTGTGTTTCTGCATGATTCTTTTTGTTACATGATCAACCCATTTATTGTACACATTTGGAGGGTTCACAAAATCATCATTACCTGCAACATTTTAATACTTCACAACGTACAAAAAGTAAATAATCATCAACTATCGTCAATCAAATAACGGATTCATTTGGTTCACGGTTTTATAAACTTTTTGTGAACCAATCACCACAAGATTGCAATAATCACCCAAAAAACAACAATTTATCACCATAAAAACAACGTTGCATTAACGTTATCATGTTCAATAATGCCGGTGTGAATCCTATGAATATACGTAAACCACGATATCAATGATTTAAAGTTTCACAACAAATTGTTAAGTGAACCAAAACTATGTTATGCGAATCCGAAAGCAGTTTCACACCCAGATGAAATCATCTCATTGCAAAACAACAAACTGATTATATGTAAAACAACAAATTAAATTTACCGTGAACCAAATGGTATGCCACTTTCGAAATTTTTTTATGTAAAACAACAAATTAAATTTACCATGAACCAAATGATTATATGTGAACCAAATTGTTAAATTTAAGTGAGTTCGACATCCTTAAACAATAAACCATCGTGAACCACCTTAGAAATTGTCAAAAAAATCACCCCGACGTGCACCGTGAACCAAATGGTTTGCCAACGTGAACAACCTGTGACGTGAATAGCCGTAACCGGGTGCCGCCGTGAACCCCAAATTAGAACTAGCAGCCTTGAAAAGCATAAACCCGGTGCCGCCGTGAACAACCGGTGCAGCGTTCAGCCCCAACAAAACCACCTCAGCAGTGAACCACCGGTGTTGTGTTCAACCCCAAAATCACAAGGTCGTCGTGAATCGCCGTGAACACTACCACTCTAGAAAAGACGATACACTAACCGTGAACCACCGCTGCCAAAACCCCCAAAACCGTAGACGTCAATCGCCCTTATCACCAAAGCCGATACCCTAACTGTGATTATATGTAAAACAACGTGCACCGTGAACCAAAGCCGATACCCTAACCGTGAACCACCGCTGCCAAAACCCCCAAAACCGTAGCCGTCAATCGCCCTAATCACCAAAGCCGATACCTTAACCGTGATTATATTTAAAACGACGTGCACCGTGAACCAAAGCCGATACCCTAACCGTTAATCGCCCCCGAACACCACCACTGTAAAATCTCTGATCCCCTTGCTGTGAACCGCCGATGCCAAAACCCCCCAACAAGCCGTGAACTGCCGGTGAATGATAAAACCCCCAAATCGGTGACAAAACCCCCAAATCGGTGAATCCCCAATGCTTTTTGTTTAGATAGTAATTAATATTGTATATTTACCAAATATAAAATGGTGCACAAAATGACGAGAATACCCTCTACATGGTTTAAAATGGGGATAAAAGTCTATTTAATTACAAAATTGCCACCTTGAATCCTATTGGTTGGTTCACAAATTCCAGTGATTTCATTGGTTCTTACCGTCCTCATTTTAAGCACGGTCCTCATTTTATCCTCACCCTAAATATATATATATATATATATATATATATATATATATATATATATATATATATATATATATATATATATATATATATATATATATATATATATATATATATATATATACACATTAAGTTTTATTTAAATTAAAAATTCAAAGTATATCAATTAAAACTCTTAAGTTTGTTATTAAAAAGTAATCTATTACTCGTATTTATTTATAAAACTAAAAAAACAATAGCTATTTCAAATAATATTACTATTTTATATTCTTTTCTTAATTAATATTTTTAACTTTTAATTCTTAGTTATATACATTTACAGAAATAATTATTAAAAATATGTAACTTCTCAAATTTGGGTAAGGTACATGAAATTATTTAATTTGGTTACTTAAGTATTAATATTGAATTGGACTAATTATCGAGTTACAAGCGAAATCGTCATGTGATGAGATTTTGAGTTAGCTGGGTTATGAGATTAAGTTTTGTAAAAGATTACAATCTTGTTAATTATTGATTAATTTGGAGCCCGATGATATAAACTTGTGATTATTTATAACGAGATCGGATATTGGGTATTGAACAGAGTTATATCAAAACATATATATTCGTGACCTATGTGCCTACTTGCTTTCATTGTTTCATCAAAAATTTAGAAAATTGACGTGTGTGTGTGTGTGTGGTTGCGAATTCCAGCATCAACAACAATCATGATTGAGGAGTGGGTTGAATTTTTCTACTACAAATCATCAACTTCATCTACCAAAGGGTTCAAGGTAAGTTAGAGCTCCAAATCGTGAATTATGAGTTGTTAAGGGTTATTAAATGATTGAATTGAGTTTATATATGTTAATGAGTAAATTCAGGATGATATTGTTGAGATATATCGAGCTGAAATTGAGATTTGGGGAACTTTCCCCTGGTTGAGAAGAAACAGAGCAAACTGTTTCTATTCGATTGTGAGCGCGGGATGTTCTTGAGATGAGCTCGGGTAGTGATGTCACGAGCGCGGGGCATGATGGGTCGCAGGCGGTTAAGAGTCGAGCTCGAGCCACACCGAGAGGAGCTTGACCGCGATGGGGATCTCGATCGAGATCTGTCGAGCACGACTATGACTTATGGAGCGCGGTCCACGATCCAGCTAGGGTTTAGAGTTTAGGGTTTTGGAATATCCGGGTCACGTGTTTGGGTATTAGGGTTTGTGTGTGTTACTTGAGAATCGTGCATAGAGTTATTGAGTTGTGTTTGTGATTTCGGGTTATTATATTGTGATTCCAGGGTCTTGAGTTGTCAAAGTTGGGACGCCGGCAAGGAACCGAGACTTGAGGAGTGAGCTTTTAGGGTCAGGTGAGTTTGCATGTTTTTTTGAGATACTTGTACGATTATCTGTTTTTTACTTGCATGATCTTTTAGTGAGTTTTGATACTGAGATTACTATGAGTTTATTACGAGTTTTATACCGAGATTTTATCATGCATGTATAATTGAGTTTAATTGGGAACCGTGTTTTATTATATACGATTTGGGACACATGAGCTACCGAGATATTAAACAGCGCGGTTGGGCAGGGTTCGGGTCGCTCCCGATTCCCTTTTGAATTCCTAATGACCACTTTGTGCGGCCTAGGGATTTAGGTACGTTGATTATTACACACGGGATGTGTACCTATTCTGAGCTACATTGTGGGATCTCATATACATTGTTTAGTAGAGAATGATGAACGTTTTATTATCAAGTTTACTATTTTTTACTGAGATTTTAATAATCTTACTATTAACCATTGCATTCTCACAACACTGACCACATGTTTAAAATGTGTGTATCTTAGGTGATCAGGGTACTAGTTGTAACACCTTGCTTTCTAAATTAAGCATTTATGTTGCATTTTTTTTCATGATGTAATTTGAGAGTTTAATGAAACTAATTGCTAAATAATGCAATTAAGTAATGATAACTATTTAACTAAGTTAAATAATCAACTAATGTTGGTGTTGTATTAATGGGTGATGGTTTGCTGATACAAGAAGGGAATTCTGTAAAAGCAACAGGACGAATTGCTCAGATACCAGTGAGTGAGGCCTATTTGGGTGTTATGAATTACTTATAATAACCAAATTTAAAAAATAATAAGATAAATAAAACTTAAGTGACTAAAATAGAAAACATGAAACTTTCAAAAATATAAATACCCAAAAAGAGATGTAAATGCTCATTTCACCAAACTTTTGTTTCTGCTCTCCCTCTTTCTATACGGACCCATCCAGATCCTCTCAAGAGTCATCAATTTTGCAACCAAAAGCAAGATTTAAAATCAAGAAAATCAACCAGAGAGCATCACATAACAACAATCTACAAGAATCAAAGGTAATTTTTATGTGAAATTGGTTCTTTTGGGTCCTATGAAACCCACAGCTTCTGGGTTTTTGATGAACACAAAATCAGTTCCAAATCACTAAAACTAAACATAGTATAGTGTTGAAAGTTTAAATTAAAACCATGCTTGTCTTAGTTGTGTGTATAATTGTTTATCCTAGCATTTTGAGACCTTAAATCAAATTATAAAATTAAAGATCAAAAATTCAGATTTTTTGGTGCTGTTGTGATTGTCTTTATTTCTGTTTTACCGAAAGGAAAAGGGGGCAAAGAAGGTCCTTGGGCCTTCGGCCAGGACTTGTGTGCCTCTGTGTGTTTAATCAACAAAAAGAAACATGAATCATCCAATATTTGTGTCATTATGGCTGCTGGAATTAAAGTAAAACAAAAAAATGAAATGCAGTAGTGTGCATGTGTTTGTATGCATGAGAAAGGAGGAACCGAGATTCACTACTTGAGTGAATCCCGGATGTGTCAACAGCTCAAATCCCTTTCCTTGTTATCTAAAACTCGGATATGTGTATGTGTGTGCAGTGTATATAACAGAAGCAATCACAACGCTCTTTTTCCTTTTCTATTCTCATGAATCTTGGATATCAGCACTCAATATACATAGATATACATGTAAGCAGCTTTTCATTGAATATTTGGTGCTGCAAATGCACTCTTTTAATCTAAGTGTGAGCATCTTATAGATTCCAAAACATTGCGAATAATTCTCCACACTTCTAATATGAGTTTAACACCCAATTAACCATTGAAATTAACATTTATTCTCAATTATACTTAGCTTAAAATGATTAATTATATGCTGAAATATTCTGGACAGCAACAAAAACATAGTTAATATATCATGATTAGGTGGCCATGGGCCAAACCTAATTGGCCTTAAAGTACATAAAACACTTAGCCATAATCCATGTTTAAATTCCTTTAATAATAAGTTTATACAAAGTGATTAATGAGGATTTCAATCCACATTACTCATATGTTTGAATGCTATGTTATCTTGCTTAAATCTTGATTACAAGTGAATGTTTGAAGCCAAGACATACTATTAGGCATGTAAAGGTTATTAAGAGTATAACTAGTTATAATAATCTGTTATACACTCTGTAATGTTAACACTTCGTGCACACCGGACATAAATTAAAGTGTATAGCTCGGTTATGAGTCAAAGCTAAGTGCCAGAGTGTATTAAAGCTTATTCAAAGTGTCAAAGACTTCAGAAACAGTGCAAAGCCATATTGAGTCAAAAAGTTATATTAAAGCTTAGATAAGCCGGTGCAAGCATAACAGTATGGTGAGTAAAGTTTATCATGTTTACATGTACTTTATGCAATTGAGACATAAATTGATTCTTTATGCTTTTTTTGGCCTTCAATAGAGCTTATGTGAGTCAAGGTGAACACTGAGGTACAGACGGTGCCCAGCTTAGTCAGATCTCACATTTGTTCTATTAATATGCATTATTCACTCCTATTTGTCTACTTTTCAAATATTATACAGAAAGCCTTGTTTAAGCGTTCTTTGTGCATTTCACAAGCATTTTACATTACTACCATCATATCTGATGCTTACCACTATCCCAAGCATTAATGCGGGAAGCTAGCCCCGTATCTCAGACTGGTCATCTGTAGCGGTAACTCTATTGGTAGCATTTACTTTTCAGTGTTCTTTGTCTAAATTTGTGCAAGCAATTATTCTGGTATAAGCAAATACTCTGATGCAAGCTTTAATTTGGTGCAACCGTTATAGGCATATTTCTTTTAGCCACATATCATACATGCATCATGATTATCTGTTATTTTACTAAGCAATTAGCTTACAGTTGCTATTTACAATTTTTCAGGCAAAGGTAAAGAACATGCTTAGGTCTACTTTCTGATCAACCCAGAGGACTTTAGCTCATTATCAGCTTGTGGTATAGCCTTGTGATGCCTTGGGATCTGGGTAGCTGCTTTTATTATTATCGTGATGTAATAACAACTTAGTACTGTAACCTTGTACCACGTGTAGTGCATGACTTACTGTAATACTTTAATTAGTTTTATGCAAGCTTTAGACTTAATATGATGATTATTGTAATTATGATTTATTCCTGGGATTATGCATGCATTATTAAAGCAGGATGTCACAGGATGGTATCAGAGCATTAGTTTGAGGGATTCAAGTGTTAGCAATAACACTTGGACTCAAACTTTTAAAAAAAGATATTAGCTTCGAATATCTAAGCTCTAGTTTGAACTGAGATAGGTTATGACTCTACTTAAGGAATCGGGCATATGGGGTAGAATAGGAGTATACCGATTCTTATGCAAGCACTATTTATTATATTTCAGAATATGTCTGGATCTGGTGAAGGAGCCGGAGGTGCAGTCACTCCTGAACAGAGCATGCAAATGATGTAAGCTATGCTCAATGAAAACAATGAGCGTCAGGCTAAATTTATGGAAGACCAGTTTCGTGCTTCATCCCGAAACTAGGCGTAGAGAAGAGCGTAGGAAGAAACAACATGAAGATATCGGACGCCGTAATGATGACACTGATGAGGAGGAAATTCCTGTAGTCTCACCTAAAGGCTGCAACTTCCGTTACTTCAAAGCTTGCGGAGCTCAACCTTTCAAAGGAGCTGCTAATTCTATCGAGACGCTCAAGTGGATTACTGGCATTGAGCGCATATTCCTTATTAGTGACTGCACTGAAGAGTCAAAGGTCAGCTTTGCTACTACATTATTCGAAGGTGGCGCTACTATGTGGTGGAGATCTCAGGAGAATATGCACGGAGCCAACTGGATTAAGTCCCTATCTTGGGATGACTTCAAGGTGATTTTCTTTCGCCAGTACTTCCCGGCTGATGAAAAGAAGCGTCTGGAGGAAAAGTTGATATCTCTTACTCAAGGAACCAAATTGGTGACTGAGTATGAGATTTAATTTACTCGTCTTAGCATGCTATCTGACTACCAAGTTGCTACTGAGGAGCGAAAGATCAACCGCTTTCTAATGGGACTGTATCCTGAGTATCAGAAATTTCTGAAGCATCAAAGGTACTCCAATTATGCTGATGTTGTTGAAGCTGCTCGAATTCTCAAGCAAGACTTTATCCGTGATGGAGGAGTTCCTAGTTCATCTTTCAATATGACTTGCCCCTCACCACCTAAGAAGTCATGCACTGGATGCTATTCTGGATCTTCATCCAAATATTCTCAACAGCAGTCGCATTCCCGACAGTTTAGTTCACCTCCGACACAGAGAGCTCGTTCATATGCAGTACATTCTGAACTGAGGCAGTGTCGCCGCTGCCATAAGTCGCACATTAGGCGTTGCAACCCCAATGATGTGAAATGCTAGGCATGTAACGAAATGGGGCATAGTAGTGACGAGGGTCCCAACAAAGTTGCCACATGCAACAACTGTTTACGCCCTGGGCATACCGAGCAACAGTGCACTCATCCATTCAGCCTAGTCTATCCGAGAGCGGAGCTTCATCCACGACTACAACAGCAACAACCCCGATCTCAGCAACATCATCAACAACAACAATTACGACAACAACAACCGGCACGACATAGCACGTCACGTGGGGGTTCCAGTCTTCGTAATGAGCCATCACGAAATCAGACACAAGCTTTTCAAATAACTCTTGAGCACGCGAAGGAAATACAAGACGTGGTATCGAGTATGTTTCTTGTTCACTCTGTTCCTGCTAGCGTTATTTTCGATTCAGGAGCCAATCGTTCTTTCATATCGTGTTCATTTGCATCTAAGCTTGGAATTTCTCCTAGTACTCTGCCTGTTATATTTGATATCATAATATCCCACTATATATGTGTGTCTACTGATAAAATCTACCGTGACTGTATTATTCTGCTCGACAACTGCACTTTCCAACTTGATCTTATCCCGATGGACTATCACGAGTTCGACGTCATCATGGGTATGGATTGGCTTGTTCACCATGACGCCAACATTATCTGTAAGAAGAAGTTGATAAAGCTCACTACTCCACATGGCCGAAGTATCTGCATTTATGGCGACAGGAAGAAAGGTGACTTATGCTTAATCTCTGTACTAAAAGCTAGAAAGCATATAGCGAAAGGTAGTGCGTCTTATTTAGCATACGTAATAGATCCTAAATCTGAAAACAAAGCTTTAGTTGAGGTACCGATAGCCTCAGAATTCCACGATGTCTTTCCCGAGGACATCTTTGGACTCCTACCAAATCATCAGGTGGAGTTCAGAATTGACCTCGTGCCAGGCGCAGCACCGATTGCTCGAGCCCCTTATCAACTTGCACCCGCTGATATGCAAGAAATGATGAAGTAGTTGCAAGAGCTGCTTGACAAGGGGTTCATACGAACAAGTTCATCTCCTTGGAAAGCTCCAGTTCTATTCGTTAAGAAGAAAGACGGGACTCTCCGGATGTGCATTGATTATAGGGAGTTGAACAAGGTAACAATTAAGAATAAGTATCCCTTACCCAGGATAGAAGAACTTTTCGACCAGCTTCAGGGAGCCAATTTTTTCTCAAAGATCGATCTCAGATCTGGGTACCATCAGCTTAAAGTAAGGGAAGAAGACATTTCTAAAACGGCTTTTCATACTAGATACGGGCATTATGAGTTTCTTGTATGCCCTTTGGCCTTACAAACTCGCCTGCAGTGTTTATGAATCTCATGAACCGTGTTTGTAGGTCAATGCTCGACAAATATGTTATTGTCTTCATAGACGATATTCTCATCTACTCTAAAATGGAAGCCGAGCATACTGTGCATCTTAGGGAACTGCTAGAGTTGCTACGCAAAGAGCGGCTCTACGCCAAATTCTCTAAATGCGAATTTTGGTTACGACAAGTGCTAACAAATTTTGATTAATTAAGCTTGTCTTTTCTTTTATATTTCATGCTCAGCGTTAACTCGTTAATCTTGTATCTTATTAGATACAATTCCTTGGACTTGTGATATCTGGTGAAGGAATCTCAGTAGATCCTTCTAAAATAGACGCTATTCAAAACTGGGAAGCTCCCAAGTCAGCTACTAAACTTAGAAGTTTCTTGGAATTGGCGGTTTATTACCGTCGATTCATTAAGGACTTCTCAAAGATAGTTATACCTCTCACTTCTCTAAGTCGCAAAAATATTCCCTTTATTTGGGAAGAAGCTCAGGAAGCCGCCTTCCAGAATTTAAAACAGAAGTTAACCGAAGCACCTATTCTGGCATTACCTGAGGGCAATGAAGACTTTGTGGTCTTCAGTGATGCCTCGTTTCAAGGGTTTGGTTGCGTGATGATGCAAAGAGGTAAAGTCATAGCATATGCGTCTCGTCAACTCAAAGATCATGAGAAGAGTCAACCGACTCATGACCTTGAACTTGCTACTGTGACTTTTGCGTTGAAAACATGGTGTCACTATATCTACGACACTAAATGCCATTTATATACAGATCACAAGAGTCTTAAGTACATTTTCAGTCAAAAGGAGATCAACATGCGCCAGCGACGCTCCATGGAACTCATGAAAGACTATGACTGTGAGATTCTGTATCACTCTGGCAAAGCAAATGTGGTTGCCGATGCATTGAGTCGAAAAGATTATTCGCAAAATGACTCTATACTCTGACTCATACTTCATTTTCATCTACTCTGATCGATGAAATCCTTGTTGCTCAATCTAAAGCCCTAAAAGAGGAAAACCTCAACTCTGAGGACACGAAAGGGCAACTTTAATTTTTTATGTGATAGCCCTCATGGCTTAAAACTCTTTAAGAATCGCATCTGGATTCCCGAATTTGGAGACATACGATAGAAAATTCTCTCAGAAGCTCACTGCTAAATTTCTCTGTACATCTTGGCAGCACCATGATGTACAATGATCTGAAAGCCGAATACTGATGGCCTGATTTGAAATGAGATGTGGGCCAGCATGTCAAAAATTGTGTTACATGCTGACTAGTCAAAGCGAAGCATCAGCAGCCTTACGACAGTCTTCAACCTTACCGATTCCTGAATGGAAATTCGATCACATAACGATGGATTTTGTAACGAAGCTTCCTACTAAGCGAAGACAGCATGATGCAATATGGGTTATTATAGATCGTCTAACCAAATTCGACTTTATTCCACTTCGCGAGAATTACTCACTGGAAAAGCTGGCTAAGATATATATTGATGAAATCATTACTTGTCACGGCGTGCCTATGTCAATCGTTCTTGATTGTGACAGTAGATTCACTTCGAGGTTCTGGACTGCACTGCACGGCATATCACCCACAACCTGATGGCCAGAGCGAGCGCATCAGTCCCGCATTACTTCAACATACTAACGAAAAGATCTGAATCATTCGACAACGACTGGAAACCACTCAATCTCGGCAGAAGTCCTCTCATGACCAACGTCATAAACCTTTAGAATCCCAGAAGGATGATTGGGTCGTATTGAAGGTCTCACCGATGAAGGGTGTGTTTAGATTTGGCAAATGTGGCAAGTTAGCACCACGCTTCGTTGGTCCTTTCAGAATCATCGAACGTGTTGGAATCAATCGTATCTTTTGGACTTGCCGAATGAATTGTCAAACATTCACCCTGTGTTTCATATCTCACATTTGAGGAAGTGCAAGGAAAATGAAAATGAAAAGTGGGCCGATCATCTGAGCTACAAGATCAAAAGTCGATTTTGGAAAAACAATGAAGAAGCTAAGAACCCACGAAGTGGCAATGGTGTTGGTGCAGTGGAGAATTTCTCATGGAACTTCCCAGGCCTGGGAATCTGAACAAGACATGAGGGTTCTTTGTCCACATCTGTTTGAGCCTTAGTACTTCGAGGACGAAGTGCAAGCGTGGTGGGCTCATACTGTAACACCTTGCTTTCTAAATTAAGCATTTATGTTGCATTTTTCTTTTGATGATGTAATTTGAGAGTTTAATGAAATAATTGCTAATTAATGCAATTAAGTAATGATAACTATTTAACTAAGTTAAATATGTGTTATGAATTACTTATAATAACCAAATTTAAAAAAGAATAAGATAAATAAAACTTTAGTGGCTAAAATAGAAAAGATGAAACTTTCAAAAATACAAATACCCAAAATGAGATGTAAATGCTCATTTCACCAAACTTTTGTTTCTGCTCTCCCTCTTTCTATACTGCTCCATCCAGATCCTCTCAAGAGTCATCAATTTTGCAACCAAAAGCAAGATTTAAAATCCAGAAAATCAACCAGAAAGCATCACACAAGAACAATCTACAAGAATCAAAGGTAATTTTTATGTGAAATTGGTTCTTTTGGGTCTTATGAAACCCACGGATCCTGGGTTTTTGATGAACACAAAATCAGTTCCAAATCACTAAAATTAAACATAGTATAGTGTTGAAAGTTTAAATTAAAACCATGCATGTCTTAGTTGTGTGTATAATTGTTTATCCTAGCATTTTGAGACCTTAAATCCAATTTCGAATTTAAAGATCAGAAATTCAGATTTTTTGTTGCTACCGTGAATGTTTTTTATTTCTGTTTGACCAAAAGGAAAAGGGGGCCAAGTTGGGCCTTTGGCCAGGACTTGTGTGCATGTGTGTGTGTGTGTGTGTTTAATCAACAAAAAGAAACATGAATCATCCAATATATATGTCATTATGGCTGTTGGATTAAAGTAAAATAGAAAGATGAAGTGCAGTAGTGTGCGTGTGTTTGTATGCATGAGAAAGGAGGAACCGAGATTCACTACTTGAGTGAATCTCGGATGTGTCACCACCCAGCAGCACCATTCCTCTTCTTTTCTTCCATGAATCTCAGATGTTTTGTATTTAAAGACAGTAGCAAGCTCCATTTCATTTATGCAAATAAACTAAGTGTGTGTGTTGTTGTTGAGTGAGATCCGCTCGGATGTGTGTGTTTCAAGCAGCAACAACCCACACACAATTAAATAGTATCTCGGATGTATGTTGTCCAACAGCCACAGTCCAGCAACATTCTTTTCTCCTTTTATTTGGAATCTCGGATGTGTGTTGTTCTGTAACAACAAGATTAATAGCTCAAATCCCATTCCTTGTTATCTAAAACTCAGATATGTGTATGTGTGTGCAGTATATATAACAGAAGTAACCACAACACTCTTTTTCCTTTTGTATTCTCATGAATCTTGGATATCAGCACTCAATATACATACATATACATATAAGCAGCTTTTCTTTGAATATTTGGTGCTGCAAATGCACTCTTTTAATCTAAGTTTGAGCATTTTATGGATTCCAAAACATTGTAAATTGTAACATCCCGTTTCTGAGATAATTGCGTGTAATTATTTTAGTGGATGTTTAATATATTATTATTGCGTGGGTCGAATGATAGCCCGACTAGTGGATTGATACATGTCGGGTTTGCGGGTTACATGTCACCGGGTTGCGATATTAGTGGATTAATAGTATATTTGGGTTCGTGGAGTTAAACGGGTTGAGTGGATATTAATTGTGAAAATGTGATATCGGGTTCGGGTTATTGGGTACCAGGTTCTTAAAATTAGAAAGTGTATATATGTAAATAACTCTTGAAACCCTTATTCCTTTCTTTGCAAATTTCAGAAACGTGTATGTGTGTGTATGTGATCTGAGTCCAGCAAGAAACCTCCAAGAATTAAGATTTGTTGCTGAGAATTAATCAATCATCTTCACCCTTTTGTTCTTGAAGTTTAAGAGGTATGAAATCTTGGTTTACTTGCTGAAATTCGAGATGTATATGTGTATTATTGGGGATTTGGTTTCTAGAAGTGTTTAGGTTAATTATATATGAGTTCTTGGGTAAATTTTGTTGCTGAAATCGATTTGGGGTCTGAGGTTCCCCTGGTTCCTCCATGAAAATCAAACAGAGGAGCTGCTGCTGCAGCGTGAGCGCGGCCGCGATGGCCGCGGCGCGACCGCGTTGCCTGAGCGCAAGCCGCGATGCGGCGCCTAGTCAGCCGGGTTCTTGGGCGTCGTTCGTTCGTTTGGAGTCGTGTTTTGGGTCAGATTCCGTTGAGATTTCGGGTCGTGTCTCATTGGGTTTTTGGGGTTTTATTGAGATTATTCTTAGGTCGGATTTCGGTTGGGTCTTCGGGGGTTTGTTGGGTTTGCTTTTGAGTCCGAGTCGGGTTCATGTTCATTATGAGTTTGTGATGTGTGCTCGTGGGTTTGTGTTAACTGTTTGGGATCCGTGTGATTTCAGGTACGAGCCAGCAGCGAGCAGAGCCGAGTCAGAGATTTCGAGATTAGTGGATTGAACAGGTGAGTACCCGAGTTCTTTTCTTAACGGCGGGATCATTTTACGAGTCATAACTGTGTAGCTAGCTTCATGTACGTGTATATTATGTACTGTGTATGAGACAGGGACGCAGACGTCGGGTATAATTCTATTCATATATATGTGTTATGTGTGTGCATGAGATGAGATCCAGTCCGGGGGTCCGTGATGAGTTCCATACGGACGGTGATTCGCGATGAGTGATCGCGCGGGTTGACTGTCCCTAACAGTCCTTGGGGCGTGTATACACGGCAGGGCCTATAGCCGGTTCGCGCCCGTGCTACAGGGTTTTCGCTAACCACCGGTGTACACGGTCGTTAGTCGGAGAAGTGTCCCCTCAGTGATTCTGTGTGCAGGGCTTCGGATATCATGCTATGTGTTCATACCTGTATATTGATGTTGATTGCCAGGGACAGAGTTAGAGATTGCTTTGCGTGTATGTGCTATGTGTATGTGTTACGTGCTTACTGTGCAGAGTCTAACCCTCGCGTACTCACGAGCTTCTGAGCTTACGTATTCGAGTTTGCCATGTTCAGGGTATCAGAGAAGGGATCGGTAACTGGGCTTGCTGTTAGTGAAGACCCTTGTGTCTGCTTTTGCTTTTGGCTATGTTAGTGTTAACAATAATTGTAGCCTTGAGACGTTTATGTAAAGTTTTAATTATCAGTGATTTTGGTTTAACCTATGACACGTGCGAGATAGAGTTATTGAGATATTGTCACCTGTATATTGTATTGACGTGCCATTTCTGGGATCAGGAGGGGTGTTACATAAATAATTCTCAAAACTTCTAACATGAGTTCAACACCTAATTAACCATTGAAATTAGCATTTATTCTCGATTATACTTAGCTTAAAATGATAAATTATATGCTGAAATATTCTGGACAACAACAAATACATGGTTAATATATCATGATTAGGTGGCCACGGGCCAAACCTAATTGGCCTTAGAGTACATAAAACACTTAGCCATAATCCATGTTCAAATTCCTTTAATAATAAGTTTATACAAAGTGATTAATGAGGATTTCAATCCTCATTACTTATATGTTTGAATGTTATGTTATATTACTTAAATCTTGATTATAAGTGAATGTATGAAGCCAAGACATACTATTAGGCATGTAAAGGTTATTAAGAGTAAATCTGGTTATAATAATCTATTATACACTCTGTAATGTTAACACTTCGTGCACACCGGACATAAATTAAAGTGTATAGCTCGGTTATGAGTCAAAGCTAAGTGTCAGAGTGTATTAAAGCTTATTTAAAGTGTCAAAGCCTTCAGAAACAATGCAAAGCCATATTGAGTCGAAAAGTTATATTAAAGCTTAGATAAGTCGGTGCAAGCATAACAGTACGGTGAGTAACAGTTTATCATGTTTACATGTATTTTATGTAATTGAGACATAAATTGATTCTATATGCTTTCTTTGGCCTTCAATAGAGCTTATGCGAGTGAAGGTGAACACTGAGGTACAGGCAGTGCCCAGCTTAGCCAGATCTCACATTTGTTCTATTTATATGCATTATTCACTGCTATTTGACTACTTTTCACATATTATACAGCAAGTCTTGTTTAAGCATTCTTTGTGCATTTCATAGGCATTTTACATTACTGCAAGCAAATCTGATGCTTACCACTATCCCAAGCATTTATGCGGGAAGCTAGCCCCATATCTCAGACTGATCATCTGAAGCGTTAACCCTAGTGGTAGCATTTCCTTTTCGGCGTGCTTTGTCTCAATTTGTGCAAGCAATTATTCTAGTATAAGCAAATACTCTGATGCAAGCTTTAATTTGGTGTAGCCGTTATAGGCATATTTCTTTTAGCCACATATCATACATGCATCATGATTATCTATTATCTCACTAAGCAATTAGCTTACGATTACTACTTACAATTTTTCAGGCAAATGTAAAGAACAAGCTGGACCATTTGCTTAGGTCTACTTTCTCATCAACCTAGAGGACTTTAGCTCACTATTCAGCTTGTGGTATAGCCTTGTGATGCCTTGGGATCAGGTAGCTACTTTTTATTATTATTGTGATGTAATAGCAACGTAATACTGAACCATGTAGCACGTGTAGTGCATGACTTATTGTAATACTTTAATTAGTTTTATGCAAGCTCTAGACTTAATATGATGATTATGGTAATTATGATTTTTTTTTCCTGGGATTATGCATGCATTATTAAAGTAAAATGTCACACTAGTACAGAGCTATATTGCATATGTTTGTGTTCGTGAGTTCGTTCGAGTTTGTGATCTCGTTCTTGATCATTTTCTGATCAATTCTTGTGCATGTATACATGTTATGATCGATTTTTGATCTATAATTCTTACATATATGATTTGTTTGATGATTAAAACATTTGATTGATCAATTTTAAAATTTTTTAATTTTGTGTTATTGAAGTGTTCTTGGTGACTTTGAGTGTTGATTACCTTGTTTGATCCATCTGAGTTGTGATTAATTGTCACTAACTTGTTTGTATCTTCTTCTTGCAGCTGCATGAGATTAAACTACGTGAACTCGATTACACTTGGTAATTTTGTTTGGAGGATTACTTCGACTGTTAATCACTTGAAGTTCGCATTATATGAGACTCGAAACTTGCATCAATTCACTCGAGATTTTAATAAATTTTGCTAACACATGGGACTCGTACACCTCTTGCTTATATGATGACTATGCAAGCACATGGGTTGAAGGTCAAAATCAATGGAACTAGTCAACAATGGTGGCTGTCCAATATTTCACTTCGTGTCATGCTGCAGAACTAAATTGAATCAAAATTAATAAGTTCAAGTTCCAATCAGCCTACCAATTTTGACCGAGTTGCATGTTTCGTGTCTGGTAATTTGACTTCCCATGCAAAATATCAAAATATGCGAGGCACAATATCTCGAGTTCCTCTGTGAAAACATCGAGTCCATGCATTCGAAGGAGTTGCTCAACAATTGTGGTTAGGTTCATTTATGAGCCCTACTGTTGCAGTGTTGCAGACTTGCATCCACTTCAGGTCAAATATTATGGCTGCATCATTGAATTAATTCTCGTGACAACAGCATATCAATTTGAGTTCCATGGAAACGGCGGATCCAGAAATTTTTTTTATAGGGGTAGAAATTTAACAACGTTATGAAAGTACGTATATTTATGGTCCTTTAAAAAATTTTAGACTTCAAAAATTCGAATCGGTTTATCTTGATTAAATGTAAAACAAATAAATAAAAACTACAAATTTATTACAAACCCAAAGAATTTGGATTCGATAAGTTTTCATACTTTGAAAACGGGTTATTTGATCATCGTCTGAAATTTTGACAAACATGGATCCTGATAACTTTCTTTTCAAAATTGGTCCATATTATATAATAACAAAAAAACGTTAATAATACTTATCTTAACAATGAACAATCTATATTCTATTCTATATATATTAATAAAAGAAAATGTTTAATGACATGTGTCGCTTTCTCAGTTAATCAAAATTTATTTTTCCTGCCCAATTTCCATATATAATTCTCATTCATTAGTTATCTATTTATATTAAAAGATTTCCATATATAATTCTTCTTAATTAGTTATCAATTTATATTAAAAGATTAATAAAAAAATATAATTAAATACAACCTAATTTAACTATTATAAATAATAATAATCTTTTAAATGATTTTAATAACTTTCATATTTAACTTTTAATTTTAGCTAGCTAATTTATACATTTAAAATTAAAAATAATGCAATATCTGTATAAAAAAAAGTTTTATAAATTATCTAAATTGTGTTTTATGTAATGATAGAATTTAAATTTTTTATTTTTATATAGAATTATTGTAACATCCCGATTTTGAGATAGGTACGTGGAATTATTTCGTTGGTTTAATTGTTTAATTTGGGACCCGGAGATATAAAATTGTATTTTGGGGTATCGGGATCGGATTTTTGGGTATCGGACCGAGTTAAACCCAAAACGTATATATTGTTATCTCCTTTGCTTCTTCAATTCATTTTCAAAAGACAGAGCTAAAGTTGAGTGTGTGTATGTGTGTGTCTGGATTCCAACAGCAAGAAATCGAAGCTTCAGCTTGTGATTTGGGTTCTTGATCTTCTTCTTCTTCCTTTGGAGTTTGAAACCATATTGAGGTAAATTTTGAGCTTTAATTCTTGAGAATTGATGTTAGTAATTGTGAAAAGGAGCTGAATTGGGTTTAAATATGTTTCTGAGTAAATTCGGGTATATTTGTATGGCTAAAATCGAGTGAAATAATGATTTGGGGAGAATTCCCCTGACTGTGCAGAAACAGAGCATGAACTGCTACTGTTCGTCCGTGAGCGCGACCGCGATCCCCTGATCGCGGGCCGCGATGTTCTTGAGATGATCGCAGGCGGTTTGAGCCCGAGCTCGGACCGCGATGTGAGCTCGGCCGAGTTTGAGGTCAGCGCGGCCGCGACCGCGATAGGGTCAGTGCGGCCGCGATTGGTTGAGTTCGGCCGCGATGCGGCTAGGGTTTCGGATCGGGTTTTCGGGTTCTGTGAGTCGTGTATTCGGGTCTTTGGGGTATCCTGAGTTGTTGAGAGTTGTGTATAGAGTTGTTGGGCTGAGTTTGTGATATTGAGATTGTGTTATTGTGTTTTCAGGGTCTCGTGTTGACAGGGTAGGGAAAGGGCAGGGAACCGAGACTTAGTTTATTTAGCTGAGCAGGTGAGTTTGCATGTTTTTCTTGAGATACTTGTACGATTATTTATTAATACTTGCATGATCTTTTACTGAGCTTTTTACGAGATATCATGAGTTTCTTACGAGTTTTTATTGAGATATTATCATGCATGTATTACTGTGCTTTATTGAGAACTGTGTTTTATATATATGAGATTTGGGACACTTGAGCTGTTGAGATACTAAACCGTACGGCTGGGCAGGGGTTGGGTCGCTCCCAATTCCCTTTCGAGTTCCTGACGACTGCTTTGTGCGGTCTAGGGATTTGGTACGTGGGCCTATCCACGCGAGTTGAGCTACCTTGTGGGATCTCATATACTTGTTCAGTAGAGAATGCTGAACGTTTTATTATTGGGTTAATTATTTTCTGAGCTTTATAATCGTACACTAACACTTGCATTCTCACCAGCTTTTGCTGACCTGTGTGTGTGTTGTTGTGTGTATTCCAGGTGACCGGACTGTTAGTAGGCCTGCTGCACCAAAGTAGGTTTACGTTATCGTTGATCGAGGAGTTAGCTACCTTGTGGAGGTAGTTATATTTTGTGGATTGTTTATATACTTCGGATAGGTTGTGTAATATTCAGAGACTTCCGTGACTATTTCTTATGTAAAATAATGTTTTAAATTATCGGGTTTTCCGCGTGTATGTTTGGGAATAGTGTAGAGATTATTATATTATATCGTTGCTGATGTGGTAATTATGTGGCATTGTGGATTAGTTTGAGGGTGTTACAAGCTTGGTATCAGATCCTAGGTTTAAGAGATTAAGTACCTAGTGGATGCTTAAGCTTAAACCATAGAGTCTAGATCCTTGGATTGTAATCCGAAGTAGAGTACCAGGTGATGAACGAGTAGTGTGTAGAGTTTTGTAGAGTTGATTTGTGTTATTATCTTATTGTGCAGGTTGTTATGGACCGTCAGGGCAGCGGGCCTCAGGGGGATGACCATAGGGATGATGAGCCTGTGCGTAGATCTGACTTATATTATGTGATAGGCCAGATCCTAGATGAGCGTTTTCCGGTCCAGGGCGCGGGTAGGGGTCGAGGCGCGGTGCCTCCACCCGAGGGAGAGCAGATATCCGGGGCTGGTGCTTCTTCTAGCCAACCATCGCGCGGGTCCTTTAAGAACTTCATGACGGGTCGTCCTTCAGAGTTCTTTGGTGGAGTTGGTGCCTCGAAGGCACTAGACTGGTTGAGAGAGGTTGAGGCTGCGTTTCGTATAGCTCATGTGGATAGAGCGGATAGGGTGAGTTATGCCTCTTACCTTCTGAAGGGAGGAGCATTGAGATGGTGGAGTTCAGTGGTTAGCGCTCAGGGAGTTGATGAGGCCTATCTGATGTCTTGGGAGGCGTTCCGTACAGAGTTTGAGCTGCAGTACTGTCCGTTGGACACGAGGAGAGAGTTGGAGCGAGAGTTTATCCATCTGCAGCAGGGATCCAGGACCGTCCAGGAGTATATTGATGTGTTTAATGATAGAGCCCAGTTTGCGCCGCATCAGGTAGCTACAGAGGACCGGAAGGTCACTATGTTTATTGAGGGGTTGAGGCCGGACATTCGAGAGTTCGTGGGGATGCTTCGTGACCCCACCTTTGCATCAGCCATGGAGTATGCCCGTCGTCGAGAGCGGGAGGTTGAAAGACAGTGGGAGCAGTCGGCTCCCCAGAGACAGCGTATCGAGCCATCGGGCCAGGGTCAGAGTTCTGGATCTTCGAGGTTTTATCGGGAGAGCCGTCAGGGTGGGTATTCTGAGTAGCAGGGGCAGAGTTTGGGAGCCCAGCGAGATCAGGGCCGGGATGATAGACAGTCGGGTGCTACTCAGAGTCAGGGACAGGGTCGGGGTGGTCAGAGGCAGCAGGGGCAGCGACATCAGGGTCAGGGTTAGAGCTAGAGGCAGAGTCAGAGTCAGGGGAGTGTTGGGAGGGGATCTCGGGATTCGGGGAGCCGAGTTGAGAGTTCGGCATCAGTAGAGAGAGATTGCCAGCGGTGCCATCACCGCCATGCAGGGTCGTGTGCCCGGGAGCACCTTCGTTGTTTTAGATGTGGCCAGTTTGGTCACACCGCTGTTGCATGTACTTCTCAGGAGTCTCTTTGCTTCCGATGCGGGAAGCCGGGTCATATGTCTCGGGATTGTCCGAACCCGAGTGTGGGGTTTCCGGGGTCGAGTTCGAGCGGAGCTGGGCCGTCAGGGTCGTCTTCAGCACCTCGGGGAGGTGGAGCGCCGAGGGCTCGTGGTAGAGTCTTCCAAGCTACTGCTGAGGAGGCGCGTGAGTCGCCTGATGTTGTGTCTGGTACGTTTATCCTTAACGGACTACGTGCCTTTATTTTATTTGATTCGGGATCCGATCGTTCATATGTATCTGCCTCCTTCTGTGATTATTTTGCTATGCCTTCATCTGAGTTATCTGTGCCTGTTATTGTTGAGCGTGTCGATGGTAGTACTGTATTAGTGAGCCGTATTTATAGAGATTGTGTGTTAGAGGTAGATGGCCATCGATTTTCCATAGACTTGATGCCTATGGAGATTAGCAGTTTTGATGCCATTGTTGGCATGGATTGGCTGACAGCGCGTCAGGCGGATATCTTCTGTTCTAAGAAGATGATTCGTATTCCTGTTTCCGAGTCAGAGTCAGCGATGATATATGGCGAGAGGCGTAGGGGAGAGATGAGTATTGTGTCGATGGCACAGGCGCAGAGATATGTGGCGAAGGGATGTACCACCTATTTAGCTTATGTGGTAGAATCGAAGAAAGAGAAGAGGGAGGTCAGTGATGTGCCGGTGGTTAGAGATTTCCCCGGCGTGTTTCCGGATGAGCTGCCAGGTCTGCCGCCGGACCGGCAGGTTGAGTTTAGGATCGACCTAGTTCCCGGGGCCGTTCCTATTGCACGTACGCCGTATCGGTTAGCTCCTACCGAGATGCACAAGATGATGACGCAGCTGCAGGATCTGTTAGATCGAGGGTTCATTCGCCCCAGTTCTTCGCCGTGGGGAGCTCCTGTGTTATTCGTGAAGAAGAAGGACGGGACGATGCGTATGTGTATTGATTATAGAGAGCTTAATAGGGTAACGGTGAGAAATCGTTATCCCTTGCCGAGGATTGATGATCTCTTTGATCAGCTTCAGGGGGCGAGTTTCTTCTCGAAGATCGATCTGCGTTCCGGGTATCATCAGCTGCGAGTTAGAGATGAGGACGTGCCTAAGACTGCATTCAGGACCAGATATGGTCATTATGAGTTCTTAGTCATGCCGTTCGGGCTGACTAATGCCCCAGCAGCATTTATGGACCTGATGAATAGGGTCTGCAGGCCGATGCTCGATCGTTTTGTAATTGTGTTTATTGATGATATTCTGATCTACTCAAGGAGTAGCGAGGAGCATAGCCAGCATCTGAGAGAGGTCCTGAGTACTTTGCAGCGAGAGAGGCTATACGCCAAGTTTTCGAAGTGCGAGTTCTGGCTTCGAGAGGTACAGTTCTTAGGGCACGTGGTGACGAGTGAGGGTGTTAAGGTGGATCCAGCGAAGGTTGAGGCGATTATGAGTTGGGGCCAGCCCACATCTGTGTCAGAGGTTCGTAGCTTTTTGGGTTTGTCTGGATATTATCGGCGGTTTATCGAGAATTTCTCGCGGATTGCAGTGCCTTTGACGATGTTGACCAGGCAGTCAGTGCCATTTGTGTGGACTGAGGAGCAGGAGAGTGCTTTCTTAGAGTTGAAGAATCGGTTATGTAGGGCCCCGATTCTAGCGTTGCCAGAGGGTTCAGAGGATTTTGCTGTGTACTGCGATGCCTCCTTCACTGGGTTGGGGTGTGTACTGATGCAGAGGGGTAAGATGATTGCTTATGCCTCGAGACAGCTTCGGAGCTATGAGTTGAGTCGGCCGGTGCATGATCTAGAGTTGGACGCCATAGTCTTTGCCTTGAAGATATGGCGGCATTATTTATATGGGACGAGATTTACAGTGTTTACCGATCATAAGAGTTTGCAGTATCTGTTCAGTCAGAAGGAGCTGAACATGAGACAGAGGCGTAGTATGGAGCTCCTGAAAGATTATGATTGTGACATCCAGTTCCACCCGGGGAAAGCTAACGTGGTGGCAGACGCTTTGAGCAAGAGATCCTATGAGCAGACGGTTGTATCTAGAGCTTCTCGATTGGAGGTCACATCGACCTTGATTGATAGTCTGCGGTTAGCTCAGGAGGAGGGTTTGAGAGGCGAGAATGTGCAGAGAGAGAGATTGGCCGGTCAGCTAGAGTTGTTGAGCAGAGATGATAGAGATTTGATGACTCTTCGAGGTCGAGTGTGGGTCCCCAGAGTAGGCGGTCTGAGACAGTTGATTCTAGACGATTCTCATAAGTCTAGATTATCGATCCATCCGGGCAGCACGAAGATGTATCGAGATCTGCGAGTTCATTATTGGTGGCCAGGGATGAAGAGGGATGTAGGGAAGTATGTGGAGGCGTGTATGACGTGTTTGAGAGTTAAGAGTGAGCATCAGAAGCCGCATGGCAGACTTCAGCCGCTAGAGATTCCAGAGTGGAAGTGGTATGATATCACCATGGACTTCTTAGTGAGGCTCCCGCGGACTGTTCGTGGGAATGATATGATTTGGGTGATTGTTGATCGGCTTACGAAGAGTGCTCACTTCTTGGCCGTTCGTGGGACCATTACGATGGATCAGTTGGCGCGCCTCTACATCAGTGAGATTGTCGCGAGGCATGGAATTCCGAGGTCTATTACGTCTGACCGAGATAGTCGATTTGTGTCGCGATTCTGGCAAAGTTTTCAGAGGGAGTTGGGCACCCGAGTTCAGCTGAGTACAGCCTATAATCCGCAGACAGGGGGTCAGACAGAGCGGACTAATCAGACTTTGGAGGATATGCTGCGGGCTTGTGTTATTGATTTCGGGGGTAGCTGGGATCTTCATTTGCCGCTCGTTGAGTTTGCATATAATAACAGCTACCATGCATCTATCGGCATGCCTCCATTTGAGGCTCTTTATGGGCGTAAGTGCTTGACTCCGGTGTGTTGGGGAGAGGTTGGGGAGCGTCCTATCAGCGGGCCAGAGGTTCTTCAGGAGACTAGCGACAAGGTCGCTATGATTCAGCAGCGGATTAGGACAGCTCAGAGTCGCCAGAAGAGTTATGCAGATCGCCGGATGTCTGAGTTAGAGTTTCAGGTCGGAGACTCCGTGATGTTGAAAGTCTCACCCTGGAAGGGGATCATTCGGTTCCGGAGGCGAGGTAAGTTGGGACCGCGTTATATTGGACCATTCGAGGTCATTGAGAGGATTGGGGATCAGGCTTATCGTTTGGATTTGCCTTCAGAGTTATCGGGAGTGCATAATGCTTTTCATGTTAGTCATCTTCGTAAGTGCTTAGCCCGTGATGATCAGCGAGTGCCGTTGTCTGAGATTGAGGTCGATGATAGACTTCAATATGCTGAACAGCCTGAGGCAGTGACAGATCGGAAAGTGAAGAGGTTGCGTAATAAAGAGGTGGCGTTAGTGTTGGTGCAGTGGAAGCACCATAAGGGTACCAGCGCCACATGGGAGCCAGAGTCAGAGATGCGCGGCCGTTATCCTCACCTCTTTGCTTCGAGCTAGATTCTGAGGACAGAATCTTTATAAGGAGGGAGGACTTGTAACATCCCGATTTTGAGATAGGTACGTGGAATTACTTCGTTGGTTTAATTGTTTAATTTGGGACCCGGAGATATAAAATTGTATTTTGGGGTATCGGGATCGGATTTTTGGGTATCGGACCGAGTTAAACCCAAAACGTATATATTGTTATCTCCTTTGCTTCTTCAATTCATTTTCAAAAGCCAGAGCTAAAGTTGAGTGTGTGTGTATGTGTGTGTCTGGATTCCAACAGCAAGAAATCGAAGCTTCAGCTTGTGATTTGGGTTCTTGATCTTCTTCTTCTTCCTTTGGAGTTTGAAACCATATTGAGGTAAATTTTAAGCTTTAATTCTTGAGAATTGATGTTAGTAATTGTGAAAAAGAGCTGAATTGGGTTTAAATATGTTTCTGAGTAAATTCGGGTATATTTGTATGGCTAAAATCGAGTGAAATAATGATTTGGGGAGAATTCCCCTGACTGTGCAGAAACAGAGCATGAACTGCTACTGTTCGTCCGTGAGCGCGACCGCGATCCCCTGATCGCGGGCCGTGATGTTCTTGAGATGATCGCAGGCGGTTTGAGCCCGAGCTCGGACCGCGATGTGAGCTCGGCCGAGTTTGAGGTCAGCGCGGCCGCGACCGCGATAGAGTCAGTGCGGCCGCGATTGGTTGAGTTCGGCCGCGATGCGGCTAGGGTTTCGGATCGGGTTTTCGGGTTCTGTGAGTCGTGTATTCGGGTCTTTGGGGTATCCTGAGTTGTTGAGAGTTGTGTATAGAGTTGTTGGGCTGAGTTTGTGATATTGAGATTGTGTTATTGTGTTTTCAGGGTCTCGTGTTGACAGGGTAGGGAAAGGGCAGGGAACCGAGACTTAGTTTATTTAGCTGAGCAGGTGAGTTTGCATGTTTTTCTTGAGATACTTGTACGATTATTTATTAATACTTGCATGATCTTTTACTGAGCTTTTACGAGATATCATGAGTTTCTTACGAGTTTTATTGAGATATTATCATGCATGTATTACTGTGCTTTATTGAGAACTGTGTTTTATATATATGAGATTTGGGACACTTGAGCTGTTGAGATACTAAACCGTACGGCTGGGCAGGGGTTGGGTCGCTCCCAATTCCCTTTCGAGTTCCTGAAGACTGCTTTGTGCGGTCTAGGGATTTGGTACGTGGGCCTATCCACGCGAGTTGAGCTACCTTGTGGGATCTCATATACTTGTTCAGTAGAGAATGCTGAACGTTTTATTATTGGGTTAATTATTTTCTGAGCTTTATAATCGTACACTAACACTTGCATTCTCACCAGCTTTAGCTGACCTGTGTGTGTTGTTGTGTGTATTCCAGGTGACCGGACTGTTAGTAGGCCTGCTGCACCAAAGTAGGTTTACGTTATCGTTGATCGAGGAGTTAGCTACCTTGTGGAGGTAGTTATATTTTGTGGATTGTTTATATACTTCAGATAGGTTGTGTAATATTCAGAGACTTCCGTGACTATTTCTTATGTAAAATAATGTTTTAAATTATCGGGTTTTCCGCGTGTATGTTTGGGAATAGTGTAGAGATTATTATATTATATCGTTGCTGATGTGGTAATTATGTGGCATTGTGGATTAGTTTGAGGGTGTTACAATTATAAAAGTAAAAAAGTTTTAAAAAGATGAGACACGGTAAGAACCATTCAATTCATAGAAAAACATTTAATTACTGTTAGTAATAAAAATAATAATATTTTTTTTATTTTTTGTAGCAAAATAAACATTTTTATGTGTAATAATGCTAAATACTAGATTGAGAAGAATTTTGAGTTGTTAAGACAAATTTAAAATTTTCAGAACAGTTCAACTCATTGTAATTTAATTTCAGAGTTAAATAAAGATAAAGTTGAATTAATTGTTAAACTTACTGAGTTTGATTGTCTTCTGACACAAGCAACATCAGAAAAGACTCAAGTTGTATCTGAAGTTAATCTTTTGAAATTAAAGATTGATAAATTTGAAGAGAAAGATAAATTTCTGAATTCTGAAACAGAAGAGCTTAAATGTCAAATATCTAACTTGATAAAAAAAATTGAAGGATTCTGAACGTGGGAATTGTTTGAATGCTGAAAAACTTAAACATCTTTTATCAAATAATTTTTTGTTTATCTAAAATGATAAGTGAGCTAAAGATGGATATTTTAAATACAAATCATTGAAGAACTCTAGGGAAATTAAAAATTTTCAAGACAAAATTTCAAATCTAGAGGAAGAGTTAACTGAAAAAAGTTCAATTGAATCTTTTGCATCTTATAAAGATAAACAAAGACAAAGAGAAATTTAAAGATGAGATTTCATTCAAGTTATACTAAGGTGAAACTTCTAAATTAATAGTTTCAAAAATTTCTGACAATACTAATTATTTTTCTCCGAAGTTATCTTCCAAGAATAATAATAAGTATCATCAGAAACTGGAGAGGTTTTTCAAGAAAAGCATTTAAATAATTCTGTTCGTTCTAATTCTCATGTCTTTGTCAAATCAGGTGTCAATTTCACTAAGACAAAAAGGAGATTAATTTCTGATTTTAATTTTGAAGATAAGAAAGTTGTGATAAATGTTGGAATTAGTGTCCAAGTCATAACTAATTTGTAAAGTTATTATTAGTAGTGTCCTTTTTGGGTTGCTCTTATTGAACCATAAAGAGAATTAAATAACTATGTGATATAATATTAATTAGAATAAATATTATATAAATGATTAATTGGTTTATTAATTTATTACGTTTAATAAATTTATTAGAAACTTAATAATTGATTATAATTAATTAATGGGTTAGTTTGTTAACTTATTAATAGTTATTAAATTAATCAGAAACTAATATAATTAATTAAGGAAGTACATGGGCCAAAGTGCAATTAACAGAAAATTGCAAAAACCCTAATGGGCTTAGGGTATGTGGGACGGCTCCTATAAGCGATTCCCACATCTCCTATGCAACCTAAATTTAAGGTTTCCACTCAACTATAAATAGGTTTGCATGTAGCTTCCAAATCGTTCATTTCATAATTATGAAAGTACGTATATTTATGGTCCTTTAAAAAATTTTAGACTTCAAAAATTCGAATCGGTTTATCTTGATTAAATGTAAAACAAATAAATAAAAACTACAAATTTATTACAAACCCAAAGAATTTGGATTCG
The DNA here is from genome assembly GCA_020465985.1 of Centrapalus pauciflorus. Classification (NCBI taxonomy): domain Eukaryota; kingdom Viridiplantae; phylum Streptophyta; class Magnoliopsida; order Asterales; family Asteraceae; genus Centrapalus; species Centrapalus pauciflorus. The sequence goes on along the minus strand of JAANYP010003606.1, from coordinate 22,179 downwards.
ATAAGTTTTCATACTTTGAAAACGGGTTATTTGATCATCGTCTGAAATTTTGACAAACAATTCTTTTTTGGTTCCTGATAACTTTCTTTTCAAAATTGGTCCATATTACATAATAACAAAAAAACGTTAATAATACTTATCTTAACAATGAACAATCCATATTCTATATATATTAATAAAAGAAAATGTTTAATGACATGTGTCGCTTTCTCAGTTAATCAAAATTTATTTTTCCTGCCCAATTTCCATATATAATTCTCATTCATTAGTTATCTATTTATATTAAAAGATTTCCATATATAATTCTTCTTAATTAGTTATCAATTTATATTAAAAGATTAATAAAAAATATAATTAAATACTACCTAATTTAACTATTATAAATAATAATAATCTTTTAAATGATTTTAATAACTTTCATATTTAACTTTTAATTTTAGCTAGCTAATTTATACATTTAAAATTAAAAATAATGCAATATCTGTATAAAAAAAAGTTTTATAAATTATCTAAATTGTGTTTTATGTAATGATAGAATTTAAATTTTTTATTTTTATATAGAATTATAAAAGTAAAAAAGTTTTAAAAAGATGAGACACGGTAAGAACCATTCAATTCATAGAAAAACATTTAATTACTGTTAGTAATAAAAATAATAATATTTTTTTTATTTTTTGTAGCAAAATAAACATTTTTATGTGTAATTTATGTTTGTATAAATTTTTAATAAGCATGTATTCATAGCATATCCACGTAATATGTGGGTTAATAACTATAATAATCTAACGTTCTAACTTACATTTATTTAATGTTAAATAAATAACAATTTATTCTAATATTTTTACATTTGATAATAAATTAAACACTTAAATATAAAGGATAAGAGCAAAAGGAAGTTAATGGTTCATAGAATTTATCATAGTTTAAAGTCAATAAGACTCAAGAGAGATTAACAAAGGGAAAATTATGCAAAAAAAAAAACCATCAGAGTACAAATTTTTTTTTGATTAAGTTCTCATTTCATTTTTTTCTGATAAGTCCTCAAACTGCTTAAACCTTTTAAATTGGTCCGTTAACCTTAGGTTAACATGCTTAAACCTATTTGCAAAATAAATCAAAGTATAAAATTTTATCGATTAAGTCCCAATTTCATTTTTTTCCCTAACTATTTAAACCTTTCAACTTTTTGATAAAATAAAACGAACTTTGTTTCAAACTTTTAAAAACGACGATGTATATTTCGATGACAGAGCATGTCATGTTTGTCTAGACCAAAATAAGTTGGTTTGAAAATAATATTTTTTCAAAACGACGATGGTTGTTTGAAAATAATATTTTTTAAAAGTCCAGTGTTCAGGATAACATAAGTTGGTTTGATATAAAAACATAAATGATGATTATTTCGATCCCATGTTTGTCTAGACCAAAATTTTTAAATATATTTTAACTAGTTCATCCAGACTAAACTTAAACAACAAAAAGTGATCGTGTTGATTTATCATTTTGTTTTTTGTTTTTTTTTTTTTTTTTGCATCCATGTATGTGTGACCGTGAGTGTCAATTGAACAATCACTTAAATTGATAAAACAATAAATATCATGAGTTTTATCAAGATAAGGGACTTATATGGCAATAAAAATTAGTGAGGGATTTATAAAACAAAATAATATAGTTAAGGGATTTATAAGACAAAATAATTTAGTTGGGGGACTTAATCGGAAAAAATCATAAATTTATAAAAACCACGTCAGCAATATACAATCCGCTAAACAGGTCACCGTTAATTTTTCTTGAAAGAAACACCAAATTCGTGATTTTTATTTGGTTAAGGGACTTATCATTCAAAAAAATTGATTGAGGGACAGAATCGAAAAAAACTTATAGTTTGATGGTTTTTTGTGAAATTTTCCCATCAATAAATTATCAAATTCATACACATGTTTATATATATTTTTAATATTTAATGAATACAAACTATTAAGTTTGTACGTTTTTCTTAGTTTTTTTAATAGAAAAGTTTTCATATGTAAATTTCATAAAAGATAATTAAGATATGGGGGTTGAACTTTAATTTTTATCGAGGTCGAAAATTTTTCGAATAAATATAAAATACCTAAAAAAAATTTTGGGGGTCATTTGACCCCCAATCCCCAATGCTACATCCGCCCCTGCTCTTACGCAAAATTTTTCGATTTCACTTTGAATTCCATGCAATTGAAGTCAACTGAGTTTTTGAGTCCAATATAAATTTTTTCGAGTCTAATAGGTTCATGAGTTCGAGTCCTACTAAGCTCGCGTTCGTTTATCTTCTCGAGTTTGTATCATCTCAAGTCAAGTTAAATCCACTTTGAATTTCACAAGAATTAAGCTCGAGTCCAGTTGATCAAGGCCATTTTGAGTTCAACATCCTCCAACTTCAAGTCCATCTAAGCCAAGATTATCGTTTTTTTCGAAGTTGAACATAGTCGATCTCGATTCTTAAGGCCACAATTTCAAATCCACTAGAGTCGAACTTCGAATTTATTGTAGATCATCTCAAGTCCAACGGAGATTCTAAAGTTTCAAGCTATCCACTTCGAGTCGAAGGCAAGTTCATGTTGAGTGGAGAACAAGATCTCGGGTGTTTCAGAATCGAGTTCGTGTACAATACACTCGAACTCAAGTCGCATTTAGCTGAGCTCGACTCCATTTGATTCGATCTCGAGTCCATATCAGTTCTCTTCGAGTCATACCTGAGACGTCCTCATGTATTAATGATATAATTGAAATCACCAGGATCAACACACAACTCATTGATTAACAAGTTATTTATAAATTGATGACTTAATACAGATTTAAGCAGTTCCACACTAAAGCAAAAAATGTATTGGTCTACAGAGATAAAATCTAACTATTACAACATCATAAATTGTTTTTGAAAACATAAAATTCCAGCCCCAAAGCTATATCGTCCATGTACCCATTAGCTTTTAAGGACACCGAGATATGAAATAGATTGCCTAGGAAGAAGGTCCAGCTACACCTTTGCCCTTGCCTGAAAATATTGAGAGTAAACGGGTAAGCTAAAGCTTAGTGAGATAACAGATTATATATTCAACAAATATTTCTTTACAAGCTATAGTGAAAACAGGTAGTGTAAGCCTCGTAGTATGTGAAAACCATGTGCAAGCATGGGGTTGGCAGTTCAAAATGCTGATCGGGGATGTGCCGAACCTGAACAGGTAAATGAATGGGATGATAGTCCCCAACAGTGGCCTGCTGTCGGCCCCAGTCCAAGTCGCATCAGATTAGAGGTGAGCGACGGGTACCATTTCCCGAACCCGAACCGGTACCGGTACCGACCGATACCGAATTAATATATTCGGTTCGGTATTCGGTTTTTAAATTAGCTAAAATTCTGTATTCGGTACTCTCGGTTCGGTATTCGGTTTTTAAATTAGCTAAAATTCGTTATTCGGAACCGAACCGACACCATATAAAATTATACGGTTCGGTATTTGGTTATTTCAAAACTAATAATTCGGTTTTGGTATTTTCGGGATCGGTACCGGTTCGGTACGGTCTGGTACCGAGCTCACCCCTACATCAGATTGTGAAGTAATGATCATGCAGTGCAAGCATGATATATGAGATGCACTTTCAAATGAACGCTGGCTACATGTTTGTCACATGTCAAGTACGAATGTGCATCATAACAATGAATCATAAGTGAGTGCCAATTGATGTATATTGAACAATGTGAACATGCCGTTGAAAGTAAAATGTGAATGCAATGAAAATAAATGTTCGAATAATAATCTATTACTCACAGTGGTTTGTACAGTATAACTTGTCTCTGAATCAATGTGTGTTAAACAACACCACAAAGATCCTGTTATGTCAGTGTAATAGTGAATTAGTGTCAGTATCCGAATTTCAGATGAACCGAAATCCGGATGGCCAAAATCCATCCTTAGCAATTATTCTGTAAACCCTATCTGAAGTTTCGATAAGACGAGATCCGAAATTCGGATCAACGTCGCATCCAAAATTCGCATCATAACTTAGTGATTTTTCTATGGTTTTCCATTCGAGATTGCATGTGGTCCGAACTCGTTTGTGATCCGAACTCGGATGGATCAGAATTGGGAGTAGGTCCGACCGAATTTGTGTTCATCAGATTTGAATTTCATACTTGTATTTTTATAATATTTTCCAGATTTCACTTTTGTCTATTTTTATGCATGTTTTGTGTCTAAAATTGCATATATGAACTTAAATGTACATTTTTAACACTTTATAACTTAAAACGTAACTTGAATATACTAAAATCAGTCCACTTTCTTCATTTTTCATCAATAGTCGATGAACACACACACACACACACTAAAACACACACTAATTTCCAATTCCAAATTCATATTTATAAGTGGAATCTGAAGCTGAAATTTGGTATATAACATCACTAGTACTCGATTTAAACAAATCCATCATAATAAGGAACATGCATTAACATTTGCAATCACAATCTTGTGTTTCTGATTTTGAAGCCGTGAAGTAGAGAGAGAGAGAGAGAGAGAGAGAGAGAGAGAGGGAGAGAATACGGTGAGGGTAGAGAGAGAAAGTGAGGTTGTTTAAAATGAGTGAATTTCTCCTTTTTATTTGCTACTTTGCCACTTTTGCACATTACACCCCTCAACTTTGTATTTACTTATTTAAACCGTTTTAAGTGTCCGGGTCGGTTTCTCATGGATATGCTTGCTCAAAAGACAACAATGATAATTTCTCATTATCATTGTTATTTTTAAAATACTTCGATCGATGATTATAATGTATTCTTCCGATGTCGGTTCTTTGTTGTTTGCTTGCTCAGAAAACTACGATCGGAATTTCTCCTCATCATTTCTCATTTTTAAAATTGTGATCGAAATTTGCTTAAACTGAAATGATTATCCAGTAATACAATAATTGAGTCTTAAATAGCAGATTACATGTAATTAAAAAGTAGGGATGTTACAATACTTTGATTCGAGTTCACTTAATTCAAGCTTCAAATCATTCCATCTCGAGTTCTAGACTTCAAAAATATTTCGAGTCCATTACACTCGAATTCGTGTACACGACTTTGAAAATCATCTCGAGTCCGTCTTACACGATCTCGAGTACACGACACTCAAATCTCGAGTCTTTCTTACACGAATTCTAGTTCACACATATGGAAGTTTGACCTTAGTTGACTTTGACTAAGTTTTACTTTGACCTTTTAGGTTTGACTTTCAATTCTTAAGGTCAATTTGCATTGTTTCCTTAATTTTTTCAATTCAGAGTTTATTATTTCAACGATATAACCTTCTAACTTTAAATCTTGCTTGTGCAAGTCAATTCTTGATGTTAAGAGCTTATTTAAATTTTATTTTGAGCCTATTTGTTTAACACTTAAAATTTCTTTTGCAGATATTATGGCTCACACATGAGTTTTATTGAATATCAAGCTGTAATTGCAAGAGCCGAAGATGCTGAAAATAAGTTCAGAAATAAATTTGTTGTATTAATGCAACTGAATGAAGAAAAATCTCATGCAAATAATAATGCTAAATACTAGATTGAGAAGAATTTTGAGTTGTTAAGACAAATTTAAAATTTTCAGAACAGTTCAACTCATTGTAATTTAATTTCAGAGTTAAATAAAGATAAAGTTGAATTAATTGTTAAACTTACTGAGTTTGATTGTCTTCTGACACAAGCAACATCTGAAAAGACTCAAGTTGTATCTGAAGTTAATCTTTTGAAATTAAAGATTGATAAATTTGAAGAGAAAGATAAATTTCTAAAATTCTGAAACAGAAGAGCTTAAATGTCAAATATCTAACTTGATAAAAAAAATTGAAGGATTCTGAACGTGGGAATTGTTTGAATGCTGAAAAACTTAAACATCTTTTATCAAATAATTTTTTGTTTATCTAAAATGATAAGTGAGCTAAAGATGGATATTTTAAATACAAATCATTGAAGAACTCTAGGGAAATTAAAAATTTTCAAGACAAAATTTCAAATCTAGAGGAAGAGTTAACTGAAAAAAGTTCAAATCTGAATCTTTTGCATCTTATAAAGATAAACAAAGACAAAGAGAAATTTAAAGATGAGATTTCATTCAAGTTATACTAAGGTGAAATTTCTAAATTAATAGTTTCAAAAATTTCTGACAATACTAATTATTCTTCTCCGAAGTTATCTTCCAAGAATAATAATAAGTATCATCAGAAACTGGAGAGGTTTTTCAAGAAAAGCATTTAAATAATTCTGTTCGTTCTAATTCTCATGTCTTTGTCAAATCAGGTATCAATTTCACTAAGACAAAAAGGAGATTAATTTCTGATTTTAATTTTGAAGATAAGAAAGTTGTGATAAATGTTGGAATTAGCGTCCAAGTCATAACTAATTTGTAAAGTTTTAATTAGTAGTGTCCTTTTTGGGTTGCTCTTATTGAACCATAAAGAGAATTAAATAACTATGTGATATAATATTAATTAGAATGAATATTATATAAATGATTAATTGGTTTATTAATTTATTACGTTTAATAAATTTATTAGAAACTTAATAATTGATTATAATTAATTAATGGGTTAGTTTGTTAACTTATTAATAGTTAATAGATTAATCAGAAACTAATATAATTAATTAAGGAAGTACATGGGCCAAAGTGCAATTAACAGAAAATTGCAAAAACCCTAATGGGCTTAAGGTATGTGGGACGGCTCCTATAAGCGATTCCCACATCTCCTATGCAACCTAAATTTAAGGTTTCCACTCAACTATAAATAGGTTTGCATGCTAGCTTCCAAATCGTTCATTTCATAATTCTAAGTTCCTACTTTCTGAAAGAGATCCAACTTTTGGGACTCAAGATAATTGGACCTTGGAACATAGTTATAAATACTCTCTTTGGTTCATTGGGTGTGAACCATTAGAGGTGTTCCTAGTTTGGGCACTAGTCGTCACATCAGAGTCTGCTGTGGAAGTGTTCTTCGCGGGAGAAATCAGTTTTCTCCAAAGGTTAGTTTTTTTATTCTATCTTTTATTTTATTGAGTTGTTTTACTTATTTGGTTTAGATCTGTTAGGGTTAATATTCTTGTTGTTGTTAGATTATTTATTTTTCTGCAAAGTTTTAAATTAATCAAGCAAAGGTATAGAAAACCCATTAATAAAAATGGGTACCTAAATCTATAATGAAGTGGGTACCTAAATCACCTAACCTACCAGGATCCAAAAAGAAATGGATACTAAAGGGCACTTGATTTTCTTTTTGCAGGTGAAATGGTTTCTACTCACATCAGAGTAGGACCCACACTTCATGATATAGTTTCCTAATCACTTCAGACTGCAACCCGTACTTCATGATAATGGTTTTTGTACATGTTAGTTCAGAACCCGATCTTTAGTGAAATGGTTTTCAAACACATCAGTTTGAAACCCGGATTTCATGATAAGGCTTCTGTGCTCATCTGTACAGAACCCGAGCTTCCGCGACAATGAAAATCATGTCATGATTTCTTATGAGTTCAACACAGAGCTTGCGATAACATACAGGGAGTTTGAATTTTATTAGTTCATTCTTCTGAATTTCAGTCAATTGATAAATTGGCTCACCCATAGTGAACAAACTATAAGCGAGGTATAAGGCGGGCCGCTATGATTCCTTAAAGGAGTAGGTTTTTAACAAGCTTCGCGCTGACCTGTCTCCTCCGCTTCATTGTGCATTCAATGGAGCTACCGAGAACTTTTGATAAGATAATGTTCAGATTAAAAGTATTAATCTAAAGTACTAAAACAAAATTCCGTTTTAGATATATAAAAAGTGAATTAGTATGCTAACCCATGAAAACTGCACATTCCTTATATGAACTGTTAATGGAGCATGTGTGGTTAACTGACACATTAATGTGAGGACATATTAGAAATGATGTGAAACTCGCGATTCTCTAGCGTACTCGTGTCGGGTATCACACAGGCTTTACATGGTTAGATTCACCATCTAGTTCATGATCCTCGACATCCCAGTCATGAATAGTAGATGAGCATAACTGAGAGTAACATGTCATTGATGAAGATCAATGAATCTCAAAAGATCTAGGAGTTTCATAGAGACTGAAGTTGGCAAGAGTATTGTTTACCTAAAATAATTCGTGGCGTGATTACGGCGACCCTCTTCACAAAACGAACACAAAATACGGAGCCTAGCCTTAAATTAAATTGGGTAATTAATTGGGGAATATTCATACTAACTAAGACTTTATCTCACAGATTTATACCCCTAATGGTGTTCTCACTCCTACTCCCAATTCTTCATTAAACTTCTCACTCCTCTCTGTTCTAGGACGGAAAGACTGACCGGTCCGAATTACATGGACCGGATGAGAAATCTCAGGTTCACCCTGAGATACAAGAACAAAAAGTATGTTCTTGACGAACAGATTCCCACAATTGATCAGAATTCGATCCAGGAAGAGATTGACGCACACCAAAAACACTACGATGATGCTAACAAGGTGTCATGCATCATGACGTCTGCAATGAGCCCGGAACTCCAAAAGACCTTTGAGAATACGTGGGCTTACGAGATGAATCAGCGACTTAAAGAAATGTCCCAGGCTAAGGCGAGCAAGGAGCGCCTTGATGTGGTGAAATCCCTCATGGCATGCAAGCCAAAGCCTGGGGCTTCTATTTGTGCCTTTGTCCTCGAGATGAAAGGGTACTTCAATAGGCTGGAGTCTCTCAACATGGTGTTCGACTCTGAGTTTTCTACTAACATCATCCTCTCTGGTTTGCCTGCAATATACAACCAGTTCGTGGTCTCTTACCAAATGAATCTGAATAAAAAAGAGACTTCGATTATGGAGCTCCACAATCTACTCCAAATAGCTGAGCAGTGCATCAAGAAGGATGAAGGTCCTGCAGCCCCTATGTTTTCCATCGGTCAGACTTCAAAGAAAAGGAAGTCCTCCTGGAAGACCCCTAAAGGAAAGTCCAAGAAAGGGTCCCAAAGGAAGACAGAGTCTGGAATTGCGCCTGTGAGTAACCCGAAGGAGGCACTATGTTTTTACTACAATAGGAAGGGGCATTGGAAGCGCAACTGCCCAACGTATCTGAAGGACCTTAAGGACGGGAAGTTCGAGAAGGGTAGCACTTTAGGTATGTTTATGATCGAACTCCACAACACTTCTATTTCTAATTCGTGGGGTCCTCGATACAGGATGTGGTACTCACATTTGCTATGTATTGCAGAGGCTAAAGGAAAAGTAGGAATCTGAGGCATGGAGAGTTGAACCTTGTCGTGGAAAATAAGAAGATCACACCTGTGAAGAAAATTGGCAAGTTCGAGATTATGCTGAAGTCAGGATGTAACACCCTGCCCGAGCCCGAAAATGCCACGTCAATACAATACACAAGTGGCAATATCGCAATAACTCTATCATGCACATGTCATAAGATAAGCTGAAATCACTAATAATTTAAACTTTCACAATAATGTCATTAACACATAATTCACTGGTTACATAACCCAAAGGATGCTAACATAAGCAAACTAATCAAATCATTACACAAAACCAGCATAAGACTTCCTAGCTACTCCCCAGTCCCAGATCAACAAGCACGGCTACCAATATCTTCTCTGATACCCTGAACATGGTAGACTCGAATACGTAAGCTCGGAAGCTCGTGAGTACGCGAGGGTTAGACTCTGCACAATAAACACATAGCATGCGTACACATATCCTTTTAACCCATTTAATTCCACGAACCCAAATATGTAATTAATCCACTAATATTATAACCCAGAGACACGTAACTCGTAAACCCGACACGTGTATATCCACTAATCGGGCTATTATTGGACACACGCAATAATAATTATTTAAACATCCACTAAAATAATTCCACGCAATTATCTCGAAAATGAGATGTTACAAATCCTCCCCTCTTAAAGAGATTCCGTCCCCGGAATCTATCGCAAGCTATTCGCAAATACACATCTCTAAGCCAAATCCCCGAAAATGTTGACTCACAACTCTCAATATAATTACCAACAGCTCTGTTGAATTCGCATTTGAACTCTGAATGGCACAATCATTATTGACACATATCTTCGTTTCACAATCAGGCAATCCACTAATAACTCGGTTAAATCCTCTAACTCGCATATCGGCAACTGATAAATCCTCTATTCACAGAGTCTTCTCGTGGCGTCACCTCATAAGCCACTCGGTCCACATATAATCTCAATCCATCGATCTTCACTCTCTTTCATCACACACTCGCATAGCTTTATATGGATCATCCACTAACACAATACATAAAGACATCTCCATCGAATCACTAAACGCAAGCTCATAAACACAATTAAACTCATAAAGGGATTAAATCCACTCTCAATATACTGATCCACTATCACAACAAAATTCTCAACTCTTTTCACCACAACAGATAAACGCATATCATAAAATGCAATATCATAGATATGGATAGCACACACAAGAGTTTAAATCCACTATCAATATGATCAATCCACTAGCACATCACAAACATATTCACAAGGATTACTCATATAACGCACATAGCCCAACAAGATTAATCCACTAACGTAGCACAATTCTGAACTCGAAAGCCCAGATCACAATAAACCCGAATCTAGCACATTGACTTCACATATACACCCCAAGCATAACGACCCCAATCAGCCCATACACACAATCCCGCCCCTCTGTCACTGAATCCCACAATTACAAACACAACAAGGCAATTGCACGCAACAGAACACATACACTTATCACAGACATAGCCCAATAGCCCGCCCCACAACTGACACACACTTAAAGCAAGCTCAGAAAGACATACCCGAAACCATATCAGTAGCATCTCGAGCTTCCTCTGCAGTCTCCTGAAAGACCCGGCCCCTTGCCCTAGTATCATGACGACTGGATGACCACGGCTCTGCTCTGACCCCACTAGAACTCGCATTCTGCACCGCTGGTCCCGGCTCTGGACAATCCCGCACTCTGTGCCCCGGCCTCCCACAACGGAAACACAATGGCTCTGGAACTGTACACGTGGCGGCAGCATGCCCCCGCTGACCGCATCGATAACACCTAGGCACGCACGGCCCACTATGGCGACGGTGGCATATCGGGCACTCCCGATCTCCAGCTGAATTGTCTCTCCTATTGTCTCCATCTCGAGGCCTCTGCCCCACACTGCTCTGGCTCTGCCCTGTATATCTCGAACTCTGCCTCTGACTCTGACTATCTGATCGCTGGCTCCGCCCCGGTCCACTCGACCTCCGCTCCCTATCCCTGTCTCTGTCTCTTTCTCTGTCTCGTCTGTCTCTCGAACTCTGACCCGAACGCCACTCCCTGGAATCGTCTCTGGAATCCTTCCGATCTCTCGAGGACCGCTCAGGAGTCCTTGCACGTCGACTCTGAGAAGATGGCTCCTCCCTCTGCTTGGCTATCTCCCGCTCCCTTATGCGGGCCATCTCTAATGCTCTAGCAAAAGTAGAAGTCTCGTGCATCCCGACGAACTCCCTGATATCCGCTCGCAGTCCATCAACAAATGCATCAACCTTCCGCTGCTCGGTGACAATGTGCTGAGTTGCAAACTGGGAGTACTCATTAAACCGATCCACATACTGCTGCACCGTCATCTCTCCCTGCTGTAGATGAAGGAATCGCCGCTCCATCTCCCGCCTCTCGTCTCTAGGAATGTACTGCAGCTCAAACACGGCTCTAAACTGGTCCCATGTCATCGCATAAGCTGCAGAAGATGTCATCGCTGACTCTATAGACTGCCACCACTGTGACGCCCCTCCCCTCAACAGATAGGTCGCATAACCGACCATATCTCTCGGTTCCACGTGCGCAACTCGAAAAGCGGCCTCCACCTCACGCTCTCATGCCATTGCCATCCCTGGCTCCCCCTCACCTCTGAACTGGGGTGGATCTCCTGTCATAAAGTCCTTAAAGGACCCACCCCTCCTCGAAGTAGACGACGAAGCACCAGCCCCAGACTCCGTCTCAGTAAACCGAACAACTGGCCCCACATTCTGACCCTGTTCCCTCTCCTGCTCTTTCTGCTGTCTATGAAACTCGGTAAGGACCTCTAGCAGTTCTGATTTTCAAATATACTCATCACTGGACGGCTTACCCGCGCCCGATCCCTCACCCTGATCTGCCATAACAATTCTGCACAAAACGAAACAATTGAGAATCACAGATAAATCACCTAGCGTTATACACTAAGCCAGGTTAGTTAACTCGACTAATATCAATGGCAATGGATCCCCCACGGATCGAAACAAGGTTTAAGTTAAGCATCCACTAATGATACTCAAACTTCAAACCACAAGCTCTGATACCATCATGTAACACCCTGCCCGAGCCCGGAAATGCACGTCAATACAATACACAAGTGGCAATATCGCAATAACTCTATCATGCACATGTCATAAGATAAGCTGAAATCACTAATAATTTAAACTTTCGCAATAATGTCATTAACACATAATTCACTGGTTACATAACCCAAAGGATGCTAACATAAGCAAACTAATCAAATCATTACACAAAACCAGCATAAGACTTCCCAGCTACTCCCCAGTCCCAGATCAACAAGCACGGCTACCAATCTCTTCTCTGATACCCTGAACATGGTAGACTCGAATACGTAAGCTTGGAAGCTCGTGAGTACGCGAGGGTTAGACTCTGCACAATAAACACATAGCATGCGTACACATAGCACATACACACAGCACAAGCTCTATCTCTGTCCCTGGCAATCAACATCAGTATACAGGTATGAGCACACAGTATGAGATCTGAAGCCCTACACACAGAATCACTGAGAGGGGGACCCTTCCCCAGCTAACGACCGCGGCCGCGGTGGTTAGCCACAAACCTGTAGCACGGGCGCGAACCGGCTACAGGCCCTGCCGTGTATACACGCCCCAAGGACTGTTAGGGACAGTCAACCCGCGCAATCACACATCGCGAATCACCGTCCGTATGGAACTCATCACGGACCCCCGGACTGGATCTCATCTCATGCACATAAATCACATATGTAAGAACAGAATCATACCTGACGTCCACGTCCCTGTATCGTACACAGTATAGCACCATATACACAAATAACACGATACAACTCAGAAAATGGAGCGCTCGTTTGGAAAAGACTCGGGTACTCACCTGACTGTCAGACAACCCGTCTCAATCCCTAACTCTACGATCTCTGATTCGGCTCACCTCGCGATCGGCTCGTCCCTGCAATCATACGGATCTCAAACAATTAATCTCAATCCCAGTCAACACATATAACCGACTCACAATGAACCCATAGCCAACACGGACTCAAACAATCTTAATGGAACCCCCGAACTCCAATTAACACATAAAACAAACCCAAACACGACCCTTTAATCGAACTGAACTCGACACACAATCCCAACCGGACCCCGAAAACCCAACTGAAATCCGACCCCAAAATCCCGACGAGACCCGCTTCCATACCCAGCCTCAAGCCCCTACATAACCCAACCCAAAACCCTATGCAGAACCCGGCCCAGCAGCTGACCGCGCCGCGCCCCTTCCCCGCTGCGCGTCGCGCCGCGCCCCCCTGCGCGTTGCGCCGCGACAACACGCCTGCATCCTTCCCTGCTTCTCGATTTCCATGGCTGTCCAGGAGTTTTAAATCCCTCAATACACGATTTTCAGCCCAATTACCCCAATATTAACATATATTAACCCCTCATAAGCCCCACAATCAAACCTCACAAACTCATAGCATCTAACAAGGAATTAAAGGTTAATTCATAGAAACCTTACCCTTTTTGAAGCTCAAGAACACCACCAAATGAAGGAGATGAAGTTATGCAAACCAAATCAGATTCTTGATCCTTCTTGCTGCTCCAGGATCACACGCACACACACACACTATTACACACACTTCACACACTTAAGACTCAACTCAAATGGATAAGGAGAAGGAAAAAGGCACGTATATAATTATCTCTCTTTTGGCCGGTCCCGAACCCATTAACCCGAACCCGATATCGCATTTTCACAATTAATATCCTTTTAACCCATTTAATTCCACGAACCCAAATATGTAATTAATCCACTAATATTATAACCCAGAGACACGTAACTCATAAACCCGACACGTGTATATCCACTAATCGGGCTATTATTGGACACACGCAATAATAATTATTTAAACATCCACTAAAATAATTCCACGCAATTATCTCGAAAATGGGATGTTACACAGGAGTTAGGATCATGTTAGATAATTGTTGTTATACACCTGAGATGAATAGAAAATTATTTCCTTATATGCATTGTACAAGAATGGTTATTCATTTTCTTTTGATAATAATAATGGTGATATTTTAATTCTTCATAATGATTGTTTTATTTTCAAAGCTTCTGCGTAGAATGACATATATAAAACTTTTGAAGAAATTTTTCAAAGTTGTGTGCCATTTACAAAAGACATAGTTTTGTGCACACGTAAAGAAAATTTTTGTTATCAAATAATTTTGAGCTTATTTGTGTGTTTAAACAATACATTAATTTTTCATATCACTGATCTCTGAGACATAACACTGAGGCTAATTGATCTAGTCTTTGTTAACTTCAAATCTCAATTCTTATGATATTCTCTCTTCATATTCTGATTTCCCATGTCTTTCTGATTCTTATAATTCATATCATTCTTGAGTCTCCCATTATGAATTCAATGTTCATTTCTGATTATCTGAATTCATTCATTCATTGTGAATTCTCCCATATTTCTTAAGTGTCTATTCGTTCATAAAAATCTGATTCATTCTATATCCTATATCAGATTTACATTTCATTCTGAATTATCTTGACTCCCTAATCCCCCAATTCATTCACATTATGTGAATACTCCTGACTCCTCATTTCGCAAGTCTTATTAATCATCTTCTGATATACCTCATAAGCTTATAAGTTGAGCTTCATTGATATATTTTTCTTGATAGTCTACTGACTTCGATTATCGACCAAGCTGAGTGATTAGGAATATATATCGCTTCTATGGTCTAACCAGAGCCGAAAGACCTACCAAGAAGCAAATCGTCTTATAGTTTGTGTGGGTGAGGGTTTTTAGGTCTATTAGTTGAGAAGTGTCAGTTATCACGGGATACTGACAGGGTCGAGCTGAGGAATAATGTAAATGAGAGAGATATATTGCAAGGAGATGGTGGTGTATCAACTCATGTTTACACTATGAAGCTAACTGAATTTATTTATGAAAAGTGAGCCGGAGGAAGCTAAGTTGAAAAATGCTAAGAGCTGAGAGTTGAGAAAGAATTTGAAGAAAAGATAATCCTACCTACACTGTGTCGGCTGGGTAAACCACATAATCTATCAAGCCCTAGGCGACTTGATATTGAAAAAGACGTCATGGACCCAGTGACGCGTGCACTTGACCCTACCAACTACTCAGTTTTCTCACAAAAGACTTCTGTTACATATATCACGGAGATTATTGCACATTTCTATCGATATATCATTTGGATATTATAGATAGTGAAACAAGGAAGACATCAGCTCCGGTCTCTGACTTTATTCAATACACATTGAGTCTAGAGCCACAATGTCATATTAAGACACATCGAGTTAACAGTCCACAGACTATAAAAAGCATGTCCAAAGTGACATAACCAGAACAAATATGAGTGATACTTACTATTTGGAAAACCTATCAGTGTCAACATCAAACAGCGCTGAAAATAGGTCATATAGATTTGTTAATCTATCGTGCAAACAAGGTTCTTACTCGAAGGTTACTTTTTTATATTTTTTCTGGCAAGGATGTAAATTTTTAGGGGGAGAGAAGTTTGTATGTTGTTTGTTGTAGGTGGAGAGTAATACATTTTGTATTGGGAGAGTGAATTGTTGATGTAAATTCTCTGATGTGATTTTTGTTCTGAAGTTGAATGTGATATCTTTATTCTTTTGAGTTTGACTATATTTTTATTCTATTGAAAGCTGTATTGTTGTCTCTGAAATTCTTATGCATGATGATCTTCATCTATATGATCATAATGAGAGGGAGAAATGATTATTTTTAGAGACACAAGATTCAAGACAGGTAAGCTAGTTTGTTCAATCAGTTTAAGAGAAGATTAGAGAAGAACAAATATAATCATATCAAAGGTATTAAAGAGTTTACTGAGATAATATTTATAGTTGACTTTGCTGATTCATAAAATCAAGGGGAGAATACACAAAATTCACAATTCAAGGGGGAGTGTATTCAATCAGATAAGATAAGATCAGAAGATGAAAAGAATTTAAGAAAGTTCATGATTCAAGGGGGAGAATGTTTTAACTAAGAAGGGAAGATTAAAGAAGACGAGATATAAAGATCATAAAGATAGGGATAAGCTCAGAGAGAAGAAAACATTAAAGGTCATTGAAGATAAAATTTCAGAAGATTGAAGATCCATAGATGTTTAGTTTTTATTTGTACTTTTTGTTGATACAGTAAGGTCCTTGTGTTGTATTGTTTCTGTATAGTTGTTTTTCAACTCTAAGGAGGAAATTGTTAGGTATAAATAATAGAGGTGAAAAAACAATTTATAGTAGATTAAGGACTAATAGTGCAATTAGGGTATAGATTATAAAGTTAGTATACAAGGAAATTTCCAAGGGAAATTTTCTAATCAATTTTAGAAGTCTTTAATTTGAATTTGAGCTTCAAAGTCTATTCAAGAAGTGTAAAAGAGAAATCATTCGATAAAATGCAAGATTGTTCCAATTGTTTATGAGTCACCTAGATCTAGATCTAAGAAGGACCACTGCGATGGTGGGGTTCAGTGGTCAGCGCCAGAGGGACTAATGTCGCTTATCAGATGACGTGGGAGGAGTTTAAAGTTGAGTTCGAGCTGTAGTACTGTCCACTTGACACGAGACGTGAGCTAGAGCGGGAGTTTATTTATCTGCAGCAGGGATCCATGTCAGTCCAGGAGTACATTGATGTCTCTAATGACATGGCTTAGTTTGTGCCACATCAGGTGGCTACCGAGGACTGTAAGGTCAGTATGTTCATTGAGGGATTGCGATCAGACATTAGGGAGTTTGTGGGGATGTTGTGCGACCCCACTTTTTCATCGGCTATGGAATATGCCGACCGACGAGAGAGGGAGATTGAGAGGAAGAGTGAGCAGTCGACACCTTAGAGACAACGCGTAAAGTAGACGTGCATTATTCCACACGGGATGAGTACCTATTCTGAGCTACCTTGTGGGATCTCATATACATTGTTCAGTAGAGAACACTGAACGTTTTATTATCGAGTTTACTATGTTTTACTGAGATTTTAATAATCGTACTATTAACCTTGCATTCTCACTAGCGTTAGCTAATCGTGTGTTTAAAATATGTGTATCTCATGTGATCAGAGTACTAGTAGGCCTGTTGGATCCAAGTAGGCTTTACATCTTCAGACGAGGAATCATTAGCTACCTTCCAAGAGGTAGTTATATTTTGGGGATTGTATATACATATTTTGGATATTGTGTAACTTAAACAGGGTTTACCGTGACTTATTATGTAAATTAAGGTTTTAAATTATCGAGGTTTTCCACGTGTTTACTTTGAGAACATTTAGGAATTATTATATTATACTCTTATTGACCTGCTATTTACGTGGTATTGTGGAGTAAATCGAGGGTGTTACAAAATATTTACGTAATATGTGGGTCAATAATATAGTAGATTATTATTTGAGGATATGCATGTATAATTATTAATTATTATCAAATTTTTGATTTGTTAAACCTTCAAAAAACGATGTGAAAACATAGAGATAATAAACTGTTGAAATATTATTATGGTCTATTTAAAACAATAAAGATACCTAAAGAAGGAATATTTGTGCAGAAAACCCTTAAGTTGGATCATATTCTGATTAAAACTCTCAATCATTTTTCGTTAAACAAAAACCCTCAACCGACTGAAACTTATCAAAATAAAGTTTTTTTTTTAAAAATGACGTGTAACCTGATGAACCGATTGCAATCTACTAACCAATCCTTTGTCTCCGAATAACATTCTTTCTAGCGAACTCACTTGTCTGTCTTTTGTGATTCAAATTCACATTTCTTGTTAATTTTTTGTTCAAATCTGTGTTTTTCTTGTTAGAATTTAGTTTTTTGGCGAAATTATGGTAGTCATCGATGACTTGTTGATGGTGACCTAGGACTTTTAATCGGTTACAACTGGTGATATCCCAATTCCATGAGATTTTGCCGGTTGAGGGTTTATTGTGCAATGAAAAATAGTTAGAGAATTTAATCACAAAAATGGTTCAACTTTAGGGTTTTTTTGCACAATTATCCATTTGATAGAAATTAGGTTTTCAAAAACCATAACTAAAAACGTGTCATGATCAACATATGAATATTATATTATTGATGGACTGTGGAGAAAATATGAAATATAAGTATATATGTGGTCTAAATATGAGATTAAATCTCAACCATTAACCTACTAATGGGTAATATCATAAATTTTTAATTGAAATTTGAGTTTGGTTATTGTAATTCTAATTGGTTGTTTATTATTTTACTGTGTTTTTTTATTATTTTTATTACTTTAAATAACTATTAAAATAAAATAAAATATATAATATAAAAATCTTATTTTCCAACTATTTTTAAATTTCACTTTATTATATAAATAAGTTTTTAATTATCTGTGACTAATAAAACATACACATTTATAAAAATATAATAAAAAAATACTTTAGGTTTTAATAAAATTTAAATAACTACTACTACAGGCTGGATATAAATAAATGATAATCAATGCAAAAAAACTAACATTTGAAAAAAAAGGTTGTATACTGATTTAAGATTCAAATTACAATTTATTAGCACTCACATATATTTTTATTTTTACAAAAATGTTTATTAATAATTAGGGTTTGCAAAATTTTGGGTAGGACAAAAAAAAATAGAGTAAATTACATAAATGGTCCCTGTGGTTTATAGCAAATTACAAGTTTCGTCCCTAACTTTAAAAAATTACACTGGTAGTCCATATTTTGAAACCTTGTTACATTTTCAATCTCTAAGCAACTCAATTTTTTTTAAAATTCCAATTTTGCCCTTAAAAACTAATTTCACTTACGGTCCTTAATGAATTACTTAAGTTTTTACTTTATATTTACTTATTTGGATATTCATTAATTCTTAATAAATAAGTACTTTACCTATATATTAATAGTTTCACACCTATTAATTTTAAATATATATTTAGTTATTTCTACATTCATTCATTTTGAAGAAAAATATTTATTTTTTTATTACATTTATTTTATAAAATATTTTTCAATCTATTTATTTATTTAATTAGTTTATCATTCTTATCTTCATATATTAATTTTTAAATGATATTAAAGGTGTTTTTTAAATTCTAAACATGTAAATATATACATTCATTTATAAATTATAAAAATCATTTATTCTTAATTTATAGATTTTTATTGGTAGAATATTGTATATTTTACATATGAAATAGTGTTAGTAAAATTGTATTATTCCTAATAAACTTAACAAGATTGTAATCCTTTTAACATTTTTAAATTTTTTATGGGTGTAACATATCATTTTTTCTAATGTTTGAAGAGTATAAAATACTAGTTCAATTATTCAATATGGATCATTATTTTAGTTTTTTTTCTATTTTTTATTTTCATTTCACAAACAACAAATGTAAGAAACTTTTAAATTATTTCAAAAAATCTATTGTTAATTTTAAATAATTTTTTTTAAAAAAAACACTATTTTAAAATTAAAAAATAAAACACTATTTTAATATTAAAAAACAAAACATTATTTTATGACATTAAATATATATATTAAATTCTTATTTAAAATTATCAAGGGTTTTTAGAAATTATTTAAAATTTTCACATATTTTTTGTTTATGAAATAAAAATAAAGAAGAAGTCTGAAAAAAGGTAAAGTAGAATTTATATTTATTAATGAACCATATATTTTATACTATTGAAACATTAGAAAAAAATGATATGACATACTCATAAAAATGATATGACATACTCATAAAAATTTAGAATGCTAAAAATTACAAGCTGTTAAATATTATTGAAAATAATATATTTTTACTAAAATCATTTTGTAACACCCCTCCCGATCACAGAAATGTCACGTCAACACAATATCATAAGTGGCAATAACGCTGGAAATCCATAACACACATGTCATGGGATAATATAGACCACTGATAATTTAAAACATTCACTTAAACATCTTTAACACATAATCCACTGATTTACAACTTCTCAAAAGGTACAAGTACAGCCAATACTAACATGACCACTAGCAAAGGCAGATACCACAGTCCTCAAGTGTCAGCAAGTCCCTGATCAGCAAACCCAGCTACCGGTCCCTTCTCTGATCCCCTGTACATGGTAGACTCAAATACGTAAGCTCGGAAGCTCGTGAGTACGCGAGGGTTAAACTCTGCACAGTAACGCATAACACACATACACATAACACGTACACGCATAATCATCTCTATCTCTATCCCTGGCAATCAACATCATATAGCAGGTATGAACACACAACATGAGATCCGAAGCCCTGCACACAATATCACTGAGTGGACACTTCCCCGGCTAACAACCGTGCGCACCGGTGGTTAGCTAAAACCCTGTAGCACGGGCGCGAACTGGCTACAGGCTCTGCCGTGTATACACGCCCTAAGGACTGTAGGGACAATCAACCCGCGCGATCACTCATCGCGAATCACCGTCCGTATGAAACTCATCACGGACCCCTGGACTGGATCTCATCTCATTCACATATATCACATATGTAAGAATAAAATCTGTAGGTCCCGAGAGGTTCCCAAAGTATATAGCTTTAAGCTGTAGAGGGGGGGTGAATACAGCTATTTAAAAACTACACACTATTTTCTCAATGTTTGTATGTATTATCAACAATTTGTTAATTACAAACAAGCTTGAATGCGGAATAGTTCAAGCTGAGATGACAGATACAACAGTATGTTCACTAGTCTAAGACAAACTCAAACTAGTATACAATGAATACACTCACTAAGAAGCACTCACTGTGTTTACAAGACTTAAGGGAACAGCTTATGTAAAACAGCTTAGACACACAGATACTGATTTACACAGAAGGCTTGCATGCATGAAAATCACACTTGCACGTTCACTCTTGGTTTCAGCACTTAGCTTTCTTCACTCTTCTTTCTGTCCTTAGAAGCTTCCTTTTATACCCACTCAGAGGATCTAAGAGAAACATCTTCATTGGACGAAATGAAAAAGGAGAAGTCTTGTTGAAAAGACAACATAACCTTTTCTGCACTTTTCTGAAAAGCAGACTTGTCTTCACATGTGCAGAACTTTTGTCTTTTTACTTTGTCTACTGTTGCATTGCCTTTAACTAATTTAGGAATGTCAACTTTGCGTCTTTCTTCCTTGTAAAGGCCTATTTTGATATAAGAAAAAGGACTGTCACCCTTTTTCAAATAACCTTTTGTCTTCATGTTACAGAACAGCTTGGGCGGCTGAGCCAGTTCTGTTTTCCCCACTTTGTCTTCGACTTTGTAAACTGATCTGTGTAGTCAAAACATACTGATGAACTTGGAAACATATTCCATAAGTGTTGTTAGGCCATGTATTCACAAGAACAGGTCTGTTCACAAAGAACAGAACACTTATTACAAATTGCGCCCTGCTCTCAACAGTGTAGAGCAGCGTAGACAGTTTATGTCCAGCCTGTTCAGCAGACAGAGCAGCTTGGACAAACTGTCTTAGTTGCAACACATGCAACATATAGAACAGCTTTAGACTGATATTGCAAATCATTTTCAGGTTTCAATAAGGCATATAACAGGCCTTAAATTCAACCTTCAAATGCATCAATAGGTTTGATTATAAAATCTCCCCCTCAGATGTAGAACAGGTTTGACTGATGCCTTTTTGTGCCTAACAATCTCCCCCTATTTGCAATAACCAGTTCAAGCTGGTCTTGTCAAAAATCACTATATATTTTTACAGTACATTTGCTGAAATAAAATTACAACATTATAGTAAAGTAAAAGATCAGTTTATATATA
>JAANYP010003605.1:22852-95929 GCA_020465985.1 Centrapalus pauciflorus | reverse complement strand
TGACAAAAATTTTCGCGTAGCTTCTGGTCTTTGACATCAAAAAAGAAGGTAGAATGGATAAATAGTTTGGGATAAGGGTTAATGGAAATCGATACTTCACGAATAGAGTCTGGTTACCCTGTTTTTGATGGAGTAAGAAAGCCGGTTATGGATGACGGACAAAAAACAAGATATGTCGTTCACCCAGGATCCGATAAGATGTATCATGACCTCAATGAGCTATACTGGTTGCCTAACATGAAGGCTGACATTGCCACATATGTCAACAAATTCCTAACATGCTCCAAAGTTAAGACAAACATCAGAAACCATTTGAGTAATAGTCGACCGCCTAACAAAAACCGCACATTCCTACCAATCAAGGAGAACACCAGAATGAATAAGCTATTCCAAATTAACGTACCTCATGGAAGTCGTCTCCGGACACGGAGTGCCTATTATAATCATTTCGGATACGGATAGCAGATCTACATCTAGGTGTTTTGCAATTATTACAGCAAACTTTGGATACAAACTTGGATATGAGTACCACATATCACCCTCAGACCAATGGTCAGAATAATAGAACAATCCAAACCCTAGAACATACATTAAGAGCCTGTGTAATGGATACTCATTTGCCTTAGTGGAATTATCGTACTAAAAATAGCTATCACTCGAGTATTAAAGCTGCTCCGTTTGAGGCCCTCTACGGGCGAAAGTGTCGATCACCGATTTGTTGGGAAGAAGTAGGAAATAGCCAAATCACTGGCCCTAAGATCATTCACGAAACTACCGAAAGGATATTACAGATACGGAACTGACTAAAAGTTGCCTACGATTTTCAGTAAGTTATGCAGATGTAGGGAGAAAATCCCTTGAGTTCTAATTAGGAGAACGAGTACCGATGAAAGTCTTGCCATGGAAGGGCGTGATACGATTTGGGGAAAAACAAGGATAACTGAATCCTTGTTACATAGGACAATGCAAGGTCTTAAAAAGAATTGGAGTAATTGCTTATCATTTATAGATACCACCACAGCTTATTAGCATGCACAATACCTTCCACGTATCGAATATGAAGAAGTGTTTGTTAGATAAGACTGATAAACTTCACTTCATCAAAGAGCCGGTTGAAATCATGGACAATAAGGTCAAAGGATTGAAACACAGTTGTATACCCATCCTCAAGGTCAGATGGAATTCTAGACATGGACTACAATTCACTTAGGCATGCAAGGGCCAGTTTAAGCAAAGATACTCTCATCTACTCTTAAGTAACAATACCCCTGAGGAAACAGGATAAAATTTCAGGACGAAATTCCCATAACAGGGGGAGACTGTAACATCCGACATTAAACCAGGTTAGCAACTACGACCTCATTAGTATTTAATGGCAAATTATAACCTAATCAGTGGTCATTAGAAATTAATCAAAGTGATTAACAAGGTTCATGAAGAAATTCAACTCAATTAGAATCAAATTCATCAGTGTGATGAATCGACAAATCAATTAATCCGACCGATGTACGATATGATGGATTAATGCGGCTAAGTACATAATTAAATTATGATTAGTGACACTAATCAAACACTAATACAATTACTTAACATTAATTATGCAAGACTAAAACAATTCATTAAAACAATGCATCTAAAAGTATTTATGAAATTACAACAAAAGGGAAATACAAGAATACATTTCTAAATACTTTATACAAACAAAAAAATGAAAATACATGTATAATACATTAGAGGGCCAGCCATAGGCATGTGGTTTATTAGAGGTTGACTTCTATTTTTTTAATATTACTTTAAACACAATCATTTTGTTAAAAAGTGCACACAACCTCCTACTTTCCATGCCTTTCATCATTTGAAAGACCAAACACTTTGCCTATAAATAAGGCCTCATTTCTCACTTCTTTTCCACACTTCAAACATCAAAAATCTCTCCTTTTCTCCTCTAAAAACCGGATCTATACACACACACACACATCAAAAATCTTTTCATTCAAGTGTTCTTCAAGTGTTCTTCAAGAAATTCAAGTGTTTTTGGTGCATATTTTGCAAGGATTTCAACTTCTACTCAAAATCATATTCTAAATACTTCAAAGTAAGTAAATACTAACTGATTTCATCTTATATTTATATTTATATAAGTCTTGCATAATATATATAATCACCAACAACAACAAGTTTCATAAAAACTCAAGTTTATAAATTTCTAGTTTTGTTTATAAGTTGTTTCTTTAAATGTGTTTATGAACATATGAACACATCATAAAAGTGTTAACATTATGAAAACAAGTGATATATATGTGTTTAATAACTTTTATAACTTTTATACAAGTAGTCTTTGAATAAACAACAAGAATCATAAGTTATTTCAAGTTTATAAACTGCGGATTTTCGGCAGAAAATTTATATCGACTTTGAAAAATCGTTACTAATACATAACTTAACGAAATAAGTTGATTCTTGTCTGAAAAGTTAGATCTATGACTTAACTATAGATCTGGAAGTTTTCATAATTTATTTTGGAGTTTAAGGCCTCCAGAAATTATTTGGGAAACCGAAAGTTTGACAGCTCAAAAATGGCCAACATAGGGTTTTTAACGAGCTTTTTCACCAACCTAAACATCTCAAAAAATGGCCAATCATGATTCTAAAAATCCTTTGTATATAGTGGTTTAATGTCCTAGAAAACCAAAGCCTAAAGCGTTTTGGAGCTTGGTCAAAAACAGCGTCAAAGTAGGCCGAAAAAGCTGGAAAATTGTATATATATATATATATATATATATATATATATATATATATATATATATATATATATATATATATATATATATATATATATATATATATAAACTTGACGTTTTAAGCGGGTTTTAATTATAAACTTGTAATGTTGGGTGATTTAAGACATAAAAATCTATAAATATATACTATCATATATTAGAGATATTAAATCTCTATTATCATTTAGGGCTCGATTAATCTCGCTCGGTGCACCATCCATCAACTTACGAAAAATTGCACTTTCGCTCGTTTATACCATCACAAGTTCGGTGAGTCTTCATAGCCCCTATTTTCACTATCTATTGGGGTGGAAATACATGCACTATTTTTATATGGACATCAAAACTGTTTATTTCTTATATGTATTACACATGTGAATCCAACAGCCCTCAAATCATGAACCGTTAATTGCATTTATTTGCAAGCGCGAATATATTGTGGATAGATCTATTGGGAGTCATGTTTCCCATTCGGGTTAGTTCGGGTCGGCTAACAACGAGTGCATATATATTCAACACATGGTATTACGTATGGGAATACTGCACAGGGCAAACTCATTTTAATTAAGCTTCGGTTGCATGATGGTTTATGTAATACATACACGGAATTTATGATTTAATAAATTCAACTCATCTGATAATGTCCATACAACTGGTCTTTTCGCGTAAACCTATGTAACACCCAAGTTACCACAAACTGTA
The DNA here is from genome assembly GCA_020465985.1 of Centrapalus pauciflorus. Lineage (NCBI taxonomy): Eukaryota > Viridiplantae > Streptophyta > Magnoliopsida > Asterales > Asteraceae > Centrapalus > Centrapalus pauciflorus. The sequence goes on along the minus strand of JAANYP010003605.1, from coordinate 92,447 downwards.
CACGCCATAATTTCTTAAAATACATTTCATTAAGTAATAAATATTGCTATTGTCTGATACTACAGGTCCAAATGTCTGATTCAAGTTGCTTTAAATACTTAATTACAAAATATATAAAGATATAATGGTGGTCTAATCTAGCTTCTAAATCTTCAATCAGAGTGCGGAAGATTGAACAACCTACCCGAGACCGATATAATCTTTACAAAATAGGCATCAGTAATAGGTCCAACAGTCTTCAATCATCAAGTATCCAGGTTCACTTAGCCTGGGACAAACTACCTGCTATGGTCTGGGCCTTATCAGCTTTACCTGTAAAGAGAGTTGTCATGACAGAGTATGTGAAGACCTTCCCTTACGGGGCAGTCCTCAGAGTCTAGGTCCCACATTATGCAACACGATATCAATCCTAACTAAGATAGAGTAATTTAAGTTGCGGAATTTCTGATTACAAGTACAAACATTAGGATAAGTTAATACAATTTTTAGTTCAGATTACAATTTTTAAAATAAACTAATAAAGGGTACCATCTAATCTAATACATGTCGTCATATGATCAATTCAAATCTACCCAGACCACCACAAGTATCTTCTGCCAATCAGTACCGAAGGGTTTTGTTGAGTAGTGGTCTATAGAATACTTCAATCTTGATCTTGTAAGACCTAAGAACTAGGTCCTGCAGGTGACTTTCCTTTATCTTTTCCTGTAAAAAGGTCAAATAGCAACTGTAAGCAAAGCTTAGTGAGAATATAGATTTTCAGATTCATGCATTAATCAAGCGGATCATGGGTCAAAGCGTGATATGTCTGGACTGCCGCTACAGCCACTCAATGATTGAGACATAGAACTCAGGGAATCGGATGATGTTCAGCCCACGCTCACGCTTTTAGTGGAAGCTATCCACTCATGCTGGGCTAGCTACCAGCGGTCTTCATGGGGGAACATCGGAATATCAATACCAAGTCCAATAGAACTGGTGACATAGCTAGGTCTAGAACAATAGACCGATAAAGCTAATTATTCTAAGCTGAATCAATATGTCAAATGATGCGATCAATAAAGAAAGCATAGTGATCAAAGTCATGATAGCAATAACATATGAAATGAACTATAAGTACAATGTCATGTGAAATGATAAGTCAAATTAGCTATCATGATCCACAGGGCATCACCGAACCATGGTGTGCACAGGTCACAATCCAGCTGAGCATTCAAGAATGTCAAATAAACTGTCATCAACAATATATCTCAATCGGAAGTCTAGCATGAAAAACTGAATATCTATAACTCACAGTTTCTGTAGTCTTTATCAAGCAGATTTATAATCGGCCACCTGAGTTATCCCAGGATTTATCTTTAATCTTGCTCTATCTGATCTCTGGCTTTTCTTTTCTAATCAATGACCCACTTTCAATATCTTTAAATCTGTGTTCAGAGTTATCTGAACCTGTCCAGAATTTATCATATCAATATCATAGAATTTCATTATCTTTTAGTCATTAAAATCTTTTAATTCTATCTGATTCTGATAACAGATAATCTTATAAATCTTTTATTTATTTATATTCTTTGTTTCATTAAATTCTCAAAAGCTTTCTATATATATATATATATATATATATATATAATCATTTATTTAATTAAAATATCAAAATATATATATAGAATTCGGATCAACCCGAATTCGGATCCATCCGGATTGGGGACCCGGATTCGGACCTATCCGAAATAGCATCCGAAATATACATCCAAATTAGGACATAAGGACCGAATTAGGATTATCCAAAGCAGATCCGAAATGGGATCCGAAAATGGCACACATCCGAATTACATATGAACCGAAAATGGAACATCTCATCCGAATTCGGGTCCAACCGAATTCGGATCCTTCATCTTCAAAATTTCCAGAACTTTGTTCTTCATGTTCTAACTTATTTATATACGGATTTTTATCAAAATTCACAAAAACTTATATATACTAACATGCAACTTTATATTATGTTATATTATCATTATTAGGTTGATTTTATACCATTTTCCTTGTCAAAAACATCACAAATTCATCAAGATCATCCAAATTATAAACTTTTGTCAAGAACACATTTTTTATCAATAAAATCCGATTTCTTCATTATTAAGTTGATCCAACCCACTATTTGTGTTTCTATGACTTCTATTAACTTAGATTCATCATATTCTAGTAAAAATTCATACATGCAATACATAAATTTCATGGTTTAAACATAGGTTACGGTTTTTATATAAACCGAACCAAAATACATAAAACTTCAAAATTAACTAAAGATTACCTTTAATTCTTGTAGATTCTTGTTGTTTTATGCTTCTTGTAATCTTCAATTGTCTTCAATTCCTCATTAATTTGCAAAATTATGAAATTCTTGGATGATTTGTGAACTTGGCCGAGAGGTAGAGAGAAGTTAGAGAGAGAGAGAGTTGTTTGGTGTTAAATGATCTTAAATGATCATCTCTTTGTTTATATACATCATTTAATTGTGTTTTCAATTTAACCCATTATACTTTTGTATAATACATTTCTTTTTATATTTAATCTTTTAAATACTTTATAACATTTCTATAATTTAATTAAATATTTTCATTACTTAATTAAAATTACAATAAAATAATGTAATAAAATTACATTATTTGCTCAAATACTGAAATTAAAGTCAAGTTAAAAGCTAGGTTGTTACAGAATGGGCTCCACCACGCACAAACTTCGTCCCCGAAGTTAGCTATGCTCGAACAGACTTGGATACGTTGCTTTCATGACATCTCTCGATTCCCAAGACTGATGCGAACCCTTGTGGTGTTTCCACTGGACGAGCACCATCTGTATCTCTTTATTACGAAGCTTTTTGGTCTTCGAGTCCAGAATGCATTCCGGCTCTTCAACCACTCGAAGCTTCTCATCAATTTGCACATTAACGTGTGGTATCTGAACTTCTCTTTCATCAGCTAGGCTCTTTCGTAGCTGACTAACATGGAATACAGGATGTATTCCAGCTAAGTCAGTTGGCAGTTCAAGACGATAAGATTGATTTCCTATCTTTTCAACAATCTTGAACTGGCCAATGAATCTCGGAGCTAGCTTGTTCCTCTTTATGAACCGAACCACATTTTTCATTGGGGATACTTTCAGCATCACCCAATCGTTAACTGCGAAACTGATCGATCTGTGACGATTATCGTAATACGACTTTTTCCTGCTTTGAGCTTCAAGGATGTTTCTTCTGACAAGCTGAATCTTATCATGAGTCAACTGTAGAAGGGCAGGACCTGCTAAAGGCGATTCACCTGTTTCGCGCCAACAGGTGGGAGTTCTGCACTTTCGTCCGTATAAAGCTTCAAAAGGAGCCATCTTAATCGTGGAATGATAACTGTTGTTGTATGAGAATTCGACCAAGGGTAAATGGTCATCCCAGTTACCACCCAGATCAAGAACGCAGGCACGGAGCATATCTTCCAGAGTTAGGATAGTGCGTTCACTTTGGCCATCTGCATTAGGGTGATAGGCTGTACTCATTGAGATTCGAGTACCCAACCCGTCTTGCAGTGCTTTCCAAAATCTCGAAGTGAAACGACTATCACGATCAGAGACGATAGATTTTGGCACACCGTGACGTGAAATAACTTCGGTGATGTACATCTGTGCCAATCTATCAAGGGAGTATGTCTCTTTCATCGGTATAAAATGCGCTGACTTCGTTAATCGATCCACGACTACCCAGATGGAGTCGTGTTGTCTCTTGGTCTTTGGCAATTTCGTGACAAAGTCCATGGTTATATGCTCCCACTTCCACTCGGGAATTGGCAGTGGTTGCATATCCCCGAAGGGCTTCTGGTGTTCTGCCTTAACCATTTGACACACTATGCAGCTTTCAACGAATTGACCGATGACTTTCTTCATTCCTGGCCACCAATAATCCGCTTTCAGATCGAAATACATCTTTGAGCTGCCATGATGAATGGATAACTTGGACTGATGGGCTTCGGATAGAAGAGTGTTGCGAATAGAACCATATTTAGGAATCCAGATTCGGTTTCCTTTGAGACATTGAAGTCCCAAATGATTCATAGACAGAAATTGAAGTTGCCCTTTGAGATTTTCAAAACAGATGTTCTCTTCTTTCAAGGCTTCAGCTTGAGCAGATTTAATATCTTCAATGAGATCAGAAGAGAATACAACTGGAGTCAGGGCATAGCAACACTTTTCCGGATAGACTTTTCTACTCAATGCATCCGCGACCACATTGGCTTTGCCGGGATGATACAGGATCTCGCAATCATAGTCCTTGATAAGCTCCAAGGACCGACGCTGTTTCATGTTTAGATCCTTTTGAGTAAATAGATGTTTGAGACTTTTATGATCGGTGTAAAGCTGACACCGAGTCCCATAAAGATAATGCCGCCAAATTTTTAATGCAAAGGTAACGGCAGCCAACTCAAGATCATGAGTTGGTGCACTTTTCTCGTAATCCTTCAATTGCCTTGAAGCGTAGGCAATGACTTTTCCCCTTTGCATGAGGACACAACCTAAACCTGTACCAGATGCATCGCTATAAACAACGAAGTCATCATTGCCTTCTGGTAAGGCTAGGATTGGCGCTTGAATGAGTTTCTGCTTCAGAGTTTCAAAGGCCTCTTGCTGTTTATCAGCCCATACGAAAGGTGTATTCTTTCGTGTTAGCATTGTAAGTGTCACAGCAATCTTCGAGAAGTCCTTAATGAATCGCCGGTAGTAACCAGCCAATCCAAGGAAACTTCTGATTTCGGAGGCATTGCGAGGCGTTTGCCATTTTTGAACGGCCTCGACTTTGGATGGATCAACGGAGATGCCTTCGCCAGATACAACATGGCCAAGGAATTGAATCTAAAAAGAAATCAAAGTAGAATTCAAGTTTTGAAACAACGAACGCTTTAAGAAATAACTCGAGACAATGTAAGATTTTTACCTATCTGAGCCAAAACTCGCACTTTGAGAATTTTGCATAGAGTCTTTCATTTCTCAATAACTCTAGAAATTGTCGTAGATGAACAATATGATCAGCCTCCGTTTTGGAGTAAATCAGAATATCGTCTATGAATACAATAACTGACTTATCCAGCATTGGTCTGCACACGCGATTCATGAGGTCCATGAATGCCGCTGGTGCATTCGTTAATCCGAAAGGCATTACGAGAAATTCGTAATGACCATACCTTGTCCGGAAGGCTGTCTTTGGTATATCCTCCTCTTTAACTTTTAGCTGATGATACCCAGAACGAAGATCGATTTTTGAGAAATAGCTGGCTCCTTGTAGCTGATCAAATAGATCATCAATTCTGGGCAGAGGATATTTATTTTTTATTGTGACTTTGTTCAACTCACGATAGTCGATGCACATTCGGAGAGTTCCGTCTTTCTTCTTTACAAACAAGACAGGTGCACTCCACGGAGATGAACTCGGTCGGATAAATCCCTTCTCTAACAGATCTTGCAGTTGTTTTGACATTTCCTGCATTTCTGCAGGAGCAAGTCTGTAGGGGCTTTAGCGATGGGAGCCGCACCAGGAACTAAGTCAATCCCGAATTCAACTTGTCGTTCCGGTGGCACTCCAGAAATGTCATCAGGGAATACGTCTGGGAACTCACAGACGATCGGAATATCAGATACAGATTTCTTATTGGATTCCGAGGTAGACTCAAACGAGACATAACAAAGATAAGATTCGTGACCCTTTGAAAGATACTTACGCGCTTTCTCAACCGATATAAAACAATGAGCACCTTTACGCTTGTCGCCTTTGATCTCTAACACTCGGCCGTCTGAAGTCTTGATTCGGATGATTCGGCGGTTGCAGACGATTGTAGCCTCGTTGTTCGTTAACCAATCCATGCCGATAATGACGTCGAATTCTTTTAACGGTATTGGGATAAGATCGAGGTTGAACACAACGTGATTGACAAGTAATGTGCAATTTTGATAAACGGAATCAGCCATAACGTAATTATTACTGGCTGTCTCTATGTCAAGTATAACAGGAAGCTTCGAAGGAAACTTAGATAATCTTTGCGCAAAATTAGTTGAGATGTATGAACGGCTTGCACCGGAGTCGAATAACACACGCGCAGGTATTGAATTTAGTAAAAACGTACCGGTAACCACATCCGGGGTTTCTTTCGCTTCCTCCGCCGTTATTTGGAAGGCACGGGTCCTAACAGTTGGAGTTGCAGCTGAGCTTTTCATTGTAGAACCTCCAGCTGATGACTGTGATTGACCTCGTTGTCCACTGTGGCACTGATACATGAAGTGACCACGCTTTCCGCATTTAGCACAACCAAGACCTCGTTGGGGGCACTCTTCTCTACTATGGCCGATTCTGCTACACACATAACACGTGACATCGTCTGGATTACACAATCCCATATGCGATTTTCTGCATCTCTTGCAGAACCGTGGTTCATTTGTAAGCGAATAAGCTTGAACTTTCTGTGGCGAACTGTATTGTTGAGATTGTTGGGGTTGCTGGGACTGAGACTTGTTGGGCTTAAAGAATCTGCCGAATCTTTGCTTCTTTGGGGGAGATGGACAAGTCGGGTTCATTGATGGAGCATAGAGTTGATCACCGTACTCTAAATATCCTCTCTCAATCTGCCTTGCCGCTTCAACCATTTCGAGATACGAATTGTACTTTATTGCGCTCATTGGGTGTCGATATTTCGGGTTAAGTCCTCCACGAAATCGGTTCATCTTCCTTTCTTCCGTAGCTACCTGATATGAAGAATATCCACAGAGCCGTGAAAATTCGTGCTCGTACTCGTCTACAGTCTTGGTGCCTTGGGTTAACTGCATCAGTTGAACCTCCATCTTGTCTTGTTGGTCAGCAGGACAATACTTCGCGTTGAACATTTCAAGAAACTGGTCCCATTCTAGAGTCTGGATGACCTCCTCACCATAAATACTTCTCTGGGTCTTCCACCAGGCACGGGCAGCACCCACGAACAGAGCAGATGCATAACTCACTTTCTTTGACTCCAAGCAATCAGAGATTCTGAAGATCTCTTCAGTGTGACTTATCCAATCCATCGCTTGAATTGGATTGACTGTACCCTCGAAGTTAAGGGCACTGCTGGCTTTAAAATCCTTGAACTTACAGCCTTTCGGCTGCTCAATTTGGACATTCGGGGTAGAGTTATCAGAATCAGATTCATCATTCTGGATTTGTTTATCTTTTCTTTTGTTCTTTTTGTCAGCACGTCTTTTTGCTTCGGCCTCATCTCTAGCCTGAAGCTGTTCTTGCATATTCTTGTTTTGTTGTTCAGTATGTTGGGCTAATAGTTGTTGCATCATTTCAAACATTTGTTGTGGGGTCATGTTGTTGGGAATGTCACCTGATCCTGACATCTTTACTGAAAATTAAAAATCATTTAACTATCAGTTTATAGACTTAGATCTATGTACCCTTTTTCCCCATCCTAACAGTCTGTACATCCTATCTCAGTTCAAACCACCTAAATGATTGATACATATGTATTGCTTCAGTTTGAGACCAAGTATTACTCTCGTAATACTTGATTCACTCAAACTATGGGCTCTGATACCATCCTATGAAGACCTTCCCTTACGGGGCAGTCCTCAGAGTCTAGGTCCCACATTATGCAACACGATATCAATCCTAACTAAGATAGAGTAATTTAAGTTGCGGAATTTCTGATTACAAGTACAAACATTAGGATAAGTTAATACAATTTTTAGTTCAGATTACAATTTTTAAAATAAACTAATAAAGGGTACCATCTAATCTAATACATGTCATCATATGATCAATTCAAATCTACCCAGACCACCACAAGTATCTTCTGCCAATCAGTACCGAAGGGTTTTGTTGAGTAGTGGTCTATAGAATACTTCAATCTTGATCTTGTAAGACCTAAGAACTAGGTCCTGCAGGTGACTTTCCTTTATCTTTTCCTGTAAAAAGGTCAAATAGCAACTGTAAGCAAAGCTTAGTGAGAATATAGATTTTCAGATTCATGCATTAATCAAGCGGATCATGGGTCAAAGCGTGATATGTCTGGACTGCCGCTACAGCCACTCAATGATTGAGACATAGAACTCAGGGAATCGGATGATGTTCAGCCCACGCTCACGCTTTTAGTGGAAGCTATCCACTCATGCTGGGCTAGCTACCAGCGGTCTTCATGGGGGAACATCGGAATATCAATACCAAGTCCAATAGAACTGGTGACATAGCTAGGTCTAGAACAATAGACCGATAAAGCTAATTATTCTAAGCTGAATCAATATGTCAAATGATGCAATTAATAAAGAAAGCATAGTGATCAAAGTCATGATAGCAATAACATATGAAATGAACTATAAGTACAATGTCATGTGAAATGATAAGTCAAATTAGCTATCATGATCCACAGGGCATCACCGAACCATGGTGTGCACAGGTCACAATCCAGCTGAGCATTCATGAATGTCAAATAAATTGTCATCAACAATATATCTCAATCGGAAGTCTAGCATGAAAAACTGAATATCTATAACTCACAGTTTCTGTAGTCTTTATCAAGCAGATTTATAATCCACCACCTGAGTTATCCCAGGATTTATCTTTAATCTTGCTCTATCTGATCTCTGGCTTTTCTTTTCTAATCAATGACCCACTTTCAATATCTTTAAATCTGTGTTCAGAGTTATCTGAACCTGTCCAGAATTTATCATATCAATATCATAGAATTTCATTATCTTTTAGTCATTAAAATCTTTTAATTCTATCTGATTCTGATAACAGATAATCTTATAAATCTTTTATTTATTTATATTCTTTGTTTCATTAAATTCTCAAAAGCTTTCTATATATATATATATGTATATATATATATATATATATATATATATATATATATATATAATCATTTATTTAATTAAAATATCAAAATATATATATAGAATTCGGATCAACCCGAATTCGGATCCATCCGGATTGGGGACCCGGATTCGGACCTATCCGAAATAGCATCCGAAATATACATCCAAATTAGGACATAAGGACCGAATTAGGATCATCCAAAGCAGATCCGAAATGGGATCCGAAAATGGCACACATCCGAATTACATATGAACCGAAAATGGAACATCTCATCCGAATTCGGGTCCAACCGAATTCGGATCCTTCATCTTCAAAATTTCCAGAACTTTGTTCTTCATGTTCTAACTTATTTATATACGGATTTTTATCAAAATTCACAAAAACTTATATATACTAACATGCAACTTTATATTATGTTATATTATCATTATTAGGTTGATTTTATACCATTTTCCTTGTCAAAAACATCACAAATTCATCAAGATCATCCAAATTATAAACTTTTGTCAAGAACACATTTTTTATCAATAAAATCCGATTTCTTCATTATTAAGTTGATCCAACCCACTATTTGTGTTTCTATGACTTCTATTAACTTAGATTCATCATATTCTAGTAAAAATTCATACATGCAATACATAAATTTCATGGTTTAAACATAGGTTACGGTTTTTATATAAACCGAACCAAAATACATAAAACTTCAAAATTAACTAAAGATTACCTTTAATTCTTGTAGATTCTTGTTGTTTTATGCTTCTTGTAATCTTCAATTGTCTTCAATTCCTCATTAATTTGCAAAATTATGAAATTCTTGGATGATTTGTGAACTTGGCCGAGAGGTAGAGAGAAGTTAGAGAGAGAGAGAGTTGTTTGGTGTTAAATGATCTTAAATGATCATCTCTTTGTTTATATACATCATTTAATTGTGTTTTCAATTTAACCCATTATACTTTTGTATAATACATTTCTTTTTATATTTAATCTTTTAAATACTTTATAACATTTCTATAATTTAATTAAATATTTTCATTACTTAATTAAAATTACAATAAAATAATGTAATAAAATTACATTATTTGCTCAAATACTGAAATTAAAGTCAAGTTAAAAGCTAGGTTGTTACAGAGTAAGCTAACATTGCTTAGTGAGTTAACAGAGTTCCATTAGCTTCCACACACATATATAATACTATCAGCTCATGTCCTCAAGTCAACACGTCAGAGACGGCAAAATATTTGGGAGATTAGCCCAAGCAGTATTCCCATGTGTAAGGCTGAAGCCCTACGGGAAACGTATGGAAACGATCAGATAGGAAAGGAATCTGCAGAATTCTTTCATGTGAATGGAGATCTCACATTCGGTCAAAACAGTAAATGCATTATGCAGATGCAAATGTATCGACAACATGTAATCAGCAAGCATGTTAAGTATTTACATAGGAAGTAAAAGTGAACATGCAGTCCAAGGCATATCAGATATCTAATCTCAACAATGTCAAAAGTAAGTTCCTATCATACAATAAAGTATTCAAGAAACATGCAGCAATAGCAGTTGTTTCCAAACAATTCAGTAAAAATCACCAATAAGTATTGAAATATATGCATGTACTTAATGTAATCAGTCACTCATAATAGTCCTGAGCAATGTAACTTAGTCAATTAGTGCTTAACGAATTAAGCCGTCCAATTACTCTGTCAAACCGGCTGGTTCCTGCAGTTCAGTTTCAAGTCTGGCATATTAATGTCAAGTTTATAACATGATCTATATAACCCTAATTATATTATTAGGTTATTATCATGTCTTGTTGTCGAGTCTGTGGTAGTTCCTAATGTCCCAGAGTGAGCCTATTCTTATCATTGGTCAATTAGGTCAATCGGAACTTCTTTAGGTCTATACCAGGGTATAACCTTCAGTTCTTATCAGATTACTATAGTTTCATTTGATTCACAGAGATATGACCTTAATACAAAGCCAACCATAGTATTAGCAAAGCAAATCATGACATACAATTTCTAAGGGTTCATAACATTAAAACAAATGTTTTCATGTTTTAAGTTTAGTCCCAAAGTCGAGGGTTCATATAGTGCCTGTTTAATTAATTGAGCATAAAAATGGTCGTGAATCTAGAAAACTTGTGAAGTTTATAGTGATCACAATATGAGTTGCTCTTCAATTTAAAATCATGCTCAAAACATATGGCCAATCAAGAACTTGATCTGATTTACAATTCAATGCCTCCCGAACATAGTTAGCTACGAATTTGGGGTTCAAATTTAGGGAGATTCGAACTTAAGTAGACAAATTCGAATTTAGGGAGGTTAAATTCGAATTTAAGTACACAAATTCGAAATTTAGAGGTTAAATTCGAATTAGGATTCGAATTTAGGGGTTAAATTCGAATTAGGGTTTGAATTTAAGTAATAGGTACGAATTTAGGGTTCTAATTTCGAGTTTAGCCCCTTTGCATACCAAAAGTCATTAATTTAATCAATTTCTAACCTAATCTGATGATGAATTCGAATTTGTTCATGGTTCTCTCGAATTTGTTCTTCTTGTTCATCATTTAAGCATTCATTTCTAGTTCAAATTTCCCAAAACGTCAAGGAACATTTATAGGTTCATTTCAGGTTCATTTCTCACACATTTTCGAGTTTATTACATATCCAAACATCAATATTTCGGGTCTTAAGTTTGAAATACAGCAGCAACTAAAATTGAACATAAATAAGGGAGAAATCGTCACTAACCTTTGTCCAAGCTATAACATACGAGTTTGGATGATTATAGACGTTTCCCAAACAAAATCAAGTCCTAATCGAGAGCAAATCAGTTCTGAATTTAGAAGAATTGAGGAAATTCGAATTTTATCTCAAAACCGGAACAAAAGGGAGAAAAAAAAGGTCGAACTTACCTCAAATCAGAACAAAATTGAACATGCAATAGTAGATTATGGTAGAGCTCGACGATATCTTTCCGATGACGTATAAATCACGTGATTTCGTTGAGCCGTTTAGGAGAAAAGTTAAAGAGAAGTTCAAATTGTAGAGAGAGAGAGAGAGTCTCAAAGGAAGAATCTGAATTTGCTAAACTAATTCAAGGAGGAATTATGCTCTATTTATAGGAAATAGAGAAAATCAGATTTTTCTAGCTAAATTTTAGGAGTTGACCATTTTTACTCTTAATGAATCTGATTTGCATTTTCAGATTCAAATAATAGTAAGGAGGTTCTAGTTTTGCAAGAATTATCTTTTTAGACTAAATTTATTCATTTTAGTCCATTTTGTCATTTTCGAGTCTTTAATTTGTCAATTAGCTAAATTTAATTATTTAAATTTATTTTAGCTAATTTTGGGCAAGTTTTCATAATTAATTATAACTTAATATAGTTGACAATCTATAATGCATGTTTTCAGCTAATTACTAATAATTTAGTCAAAATAATTTAAATACCCAAGGTTTTATGCTGTAATTTATATTTAATAAATTACGGGCTGTTACAAACTTCCCCCGTTAAATTGATTCCGTCCGACTAAGACAGGAATAACTTTGGATATTTTTGCCTAATCTCGTCTTCTCGCTCCCATGATTGCGCAGATCCCTTATGGTATTTCCATTGAACTAACACCATTGGAATTTCATTGTTGCGCAACTTCGAAATCTTTTGGTCGATTATACGCCCAGGCTCTTCCTCGTATCTCAGCTGTTCATCAATTTACACGTCCTTCCAAGAAATCACAGCTTCAGCGTCAATTAAACACTTACGAAGATTACTAACGTGAAATACGTCATGTATCCCAGACATTTCGGCAGGCAATCTTAATCTGTAGGCTTGCAATCCTATACGCTCGAGAATTTCGAAAGGACCGACAAATCGAGGGCTCAACTTCCCCCGTTTACCAAACCTTACTACCCCTTTTTCTTGGCGAGACTTTCAACAACACTTTATCACCAACCTCGAACACAATTGGTTTACGCCTTCGATCATGATACTTCTTTTGTCTGTCTTGAGAGGTCTGTATTCACTGTCCAATCAACTGTAGATGGTCGTGGGCTTCTTGCAAAATGGCTGGTCCTAAGATCGGACGTTCACCTGTTTCCCTCCAACAGGTTAGAGTTCGACATCGTCGTCCGTACAAAAGCTGATATGGAGGCATGCCAATAGTCGAGTGGTAACTATTGTTGTGAGCAAATTCTACAAACAGAAGGTGAGTATCCCAATTTCCACCGAGATCAATTACACAGGCGCGTAGCATATTTCCAAAGTCAAAATCGTTCTCTAACTTTGCCCGTCAGTTTCTGGATGATAAGCGGTGCTCATCTTGAGTTCAGTACCTAGTTCATTCTGAAAGGCCTTCCAAAAGCGAGAAGTGAATCTGCTGTCACGGTCAGGTACAATAGACAATGGAACACAATGTCTAGTCACGATTTCTTTCATGTACAATTCAGCTAACTTTTCAAGGCGTTCATCTTCACGTACGGGAAGGAAATGTCCTGACTTAGTGAGTCAAATGACTATTACCCATATCGAGTCATGATTCCGTTTAGTCCTGGGCAGCTTCGTCTCAAAGTCCATGGTTATATGGTCCCACATCCATTCCCGGATTGGCAATGGTTGTAGTTCCCCATACGACTTCCGATGTTCAGATTTGACTTGTAAGCAAGTCATGTAATTTTCTACATATCGACCTACATCCTTCTTCATTCCAGGCCACCAATATTCCGTCCTCAAATCTTGATACATTTTAGTAGAACCAGGATGTATCGCAAATTTCGACATATGAGCCTCCGACAGAATCTGTTCACGAACACCTCCTGATCTGGGAACCCATATTCTATTCATGAACCGTCTAAGACCACGATTGTCAAGAGTCATTTTGGTCACATAATTGACCATGCGTTCGGATTTCAGGTTCTCATCCCGAAAGGCTTCGGTTTGAGCGGCAATTATCAACTCAGGCAGAGCAGACTCCAAAACGACAGAAGTCAAGGCGTAACATCGGATATAATGGTTTTTTCCGGATTTGCGGCTTAAGGCATCTGCTAATATGTTTGCTTTACCTGGATGGTAGATGATCTCACAGTCAAAGTCCTTAATGAATTCCATGGATCGCCTTTATCGCATATTCAGTTCTTTCTGGTCAAATATATACTTCAGACTTTTGTGATCTGTATATAATTTGCATCTAGTCCCATACAGATAATGCCGCCAAATCTTCAATGCAAAGGTACCATCCTTCTTCTTAACAAATAGAACCGGAGCACCCCAAGGAGAAGTACTCGGACGGATAAACCCTTTTTCCAATAATTCTTGTAACTGACTCATCATTTCCTTCTTTCATTAGGAGCAAGTCGGTAAGGAGCTTTTGCGATGGGAGCTGCACCCGGTACAAGATCGATATGGAATTCAATTTGTCGATCTGGTGGCAATCCAAAAATGTCATACGGGAATACATCAGGGAATTCCTAAACTACGGGCACTTCAGACACGGTCTTTTTAACTTCCATAGCATCTATGGCATACGCCAAATAAGCGGAACAACCTTTGGTCAGACATTTATCGGCTTTCATTACAGAAATGAGACCCAAATATCAAGTTTTTCTATCGCCATAAACGTAACGCTCACTTCCTTCGGGTGTTCTTATTCTAATTATCCTCTTAGCACAAAGGATTTCAGCATTGTTTATCATGAGCCAGTCCATTCCTATAATAACGTCGAACTCTCTAATCCGCATCGGTATCAAGTCAATGTCCGAGGAGAGGTCATCAATTACAAGCTTACAAGAACGAAAGACTTTATTTACAGACAAAAAGCTTGAGCTAGCAGTTTCTATCTCTAAAGGTACAGGTAACATTACCGGAGCAAAATCAAATTGATTAGAAAACTTGTCGGAAACAAATGACAGATTAGACCCAGAGTCAAATAGGATTAAAGCAGGTATATAGTTGACAAGAAATGTACCGGTGACGACATCAGCAGTTTGTTTTGCCTCTTCGGCTGTCATCTAAAAGGACCTTGGTTGATTCCTCGGAACAGAAGAACCCTTGACTGATTGCTGGGGTGAGGATCCAGTCGGAGGAACAAATCGGGGCCGAGTACAGTATTTAGTATGATGCCCCACAGTGATGCAGTTACGGCAAGCCTCACTGCGCTTGGGACATTCCGACCTGTCATGACCATTCTTTCTACAGCAGTAGCATTTGACAAATGCAGGATCACATTTTCCCTCATGAATTTGCTTGTAGCAAGGACAAGCAGACCGTGGCGTTGAGGTCACAGCATATGATTTAGCCTTCTTAGAAGACTGCTTACCTCCTTTCCTTGAGCTTTCATTATTCTCAAATTTCTCAGATTTTTCTTTCTTACTAGCTTTAGCAATAAAAGGACATGCTCGCTCAGGATAGATTTCAAGCTCACCTACCTTAGCAATTTCAACCGCCTCTATATAACTTCTCGGTCTACCGGATTTCATAAACTTCCGTAT
The DNA here is from genome assembly GCA_020465985.1 of Centrapalus pauciflorus. NCBI lineage: Eukaryota > Viridiplantae > Streptophyta > Magnoliopsida > Asterales > Asteraceae > Centrapalus > Centrapalus pauciflorus. Next base: position 77,077 of record JAANYP010003605.1, on the reverse strand, counting down.
TTCTCTATCCAGACCATCCACATATAGATCCCTTCGCCTTTCATCAGTATCGACAGGATGATCAGATAACAATGAGAGCCTGGTGAATTCCAGCTCATAGTCTGTCACAGACCTTGTACCTTGCTGAAATGATAGCAGAGTTTTCTCCATTTGGCGTTTGACATCCTGGGGGCAGTATTTCTCTTTCAGATGAATTTTGAATCGATCCCAAGTAATGGAGTTCTCCATTGCATCAGACATGGGATTCGTAATTGACTTCCACCATCGTCCAACTCCATCCTCTAGCATTCCCATTGCAAACGTAACCTTGTCTTCTTCATTACACTTGGAGAGTTTAAACGCTTTCTCCACATTGGCAACCCAATCCATTGCTTTTACTGGATCTGATGTCCCAGCAAACGTATGAGCCCCACATTTCTTAAAATCAACAAATGAACACTCCCGTCCCACCTTAACGTGATGGTCGGAGGAATCAGTCTCACTTTCATCAGAGGACACATGTCTATGTTTCCTCTTTTGGCCTTTCTTTGGCTTTGCTAACCCTATGCTTCAGTTCCAGTTCCTGTAACTTAAGTTCTCGTAACCTAAGTTATTCCTCACGGCGCCTAAAGTCAATTTCATGCTGGTTTTCCTCGTCTGTTTGCACAACCGTTTTCCCCTTAATAAGCAAGTCCTTAATTTCCTTAAATCGGTCTTCAACCGACATATCAGTCTGTAGACGATTCCTATCCATCATAAGCTGCATTTTCCTACGATTATCCTCATTCAACTTGTGAACGAGATCAATTAATTGAGCCTGCTGAGGAGGCACAGGCGTGGCAGTACTACTTGAGTCATTAGCAGTATTTTCAGGGTCAGTGCCTAAGTATTCTACATGAACAGACTCCTTATGTTGATCAGCCACAACATCTGCAGCTTTACCAACAATCGAAGTACCAGCAACTGTCGGATTCTTATCAGCCATTGGCTGAAAGTATAAAGGAAATAATTATTATTTCCTGATTCAAATAAGCACAATGCGTATCATAATGCCTACGTCAGATAATCACATATAATTACATTGTCATGAAAGCAGCCAGTCAAGCTGACACAAAGTCAAGTCAGTATCAAGCAGTCAGTCCTTCCCCGTCCTATCAGTCATCAATTGCCTATCTTAGGTCAAGTTGTGTGGGTAGTCCTTTACTAATTAGGTTACCCTAGGGCTTGGTGACTTGTTCGGGAATTCAGAGTCACATAGTCCATACCATACCAGTAGTTTAAGTATCGGGTGGCCAATCCGATGATTAAACTGCTGCTCTGATACCAACTTTGTAACACCCAAGTTACCACAAACAGTACACGCCATAATTTCTTAAAATACATTTCATTAAGTAATAAATATTACTATTGTCTGATACCACAGGTCTAAATGCCTGATTCAAGTTGCTTTAAATACTTAATTACAAAATATATAAAGATATAATGCTGGTCTAATCTAGCTTCTAAATCTTCAATCAGAGTGCGGAAGATTGAACAAGCTACCCGAGACCGCAAAAATCTTTACAAAATAGGCATCAGCAATAGGTCCAACAGTCTGCAATCATCAAGTATCCAGGTTCACTTAGCCTGGGACGAACTACCTGCTATGGTCTTGGCCTTATCAGCTTTTCCTGTAAAGAGAGTTGTCATGACAGAGTAAGCTAACATTTCTTAGTGAGTTAACAGAGTTGCATTAGCTTCCACACATATATATAATACTATCAGCTCATGTCGTCAAGTCAACACGTCAAAGACGGCAAAATATTTGGGAGATTAGCCCAAGCAGTATTCCCATGTGTAAGGTTGAAGCCCTACGGGAAACGTATGGAAACGATTAGATAGGAAAGGAATCTGCAGAATTCCTTCCTGTGAATTGAAATCTCACATTTGGTCAGAACAGTAAATGCAGTATGCAGATGCAAATGTATCGACAACACGTAATCATTAAGCATGTTAAGTATTTACATAGGAAGTAAAAGTGAACATGCAGTCCAAGGCATATCAGATATCTAATCTCAACAATGTCAAAAGTAAGTTCCTATCATATAATAAAGTATTCAAGAAACATGCAGCAATAGCAGTTCTTTCCATACAATTCAGTAAAAATCACCAATAAGTATTGAAACATATGCATGTACTTACTGTAATCTGTCACTCATAGTAGTCCTAAGCAATGTAACTTAGTCAATTACTGCTTAACGAATTAAGCCGTCCAATTACTATGTCAAACCGGCTGGTTCCTGCAGTTCAGTTCAAGTCTGGCATATTAATGTCAAGTTTATAACATGATCTATATAACCCTAATTATATTATTAGGTTATTATCATGTCTTGTTGTCGAGTCTGTGGTAGTTCCTAATGTCCCACAGTGAGCCTATTCTTATCATTGGTCAATTAGGTCAACCAGAACTTCTTTAGGTCTATACCAGGGTATAACCTTCAGATCTTATCAGATTACTATAGTTTCATTTGATTTACAGAGATATGGCCTTAATACAAAGCCAACCATAGTATTAGCAAAGCAAATCATGACATACAATTTCTAAGGGTTCATAACATTAAAACAAATGTTTTCATGTTTTAAGTTTAGTCCCAAAGTCGAGGGTTCATATAGTGCCTGTTTAATTAATTGAGCATAAAAATGGTCGTGAATCTAGAAAACTTGTGAAGTTTATAGTGATCACAATATGAGTTGCTCTTCAATTTAAAATCATGCACAAAACATATGGCCGATCAAGAACTTGATCTGATTTACAATTCAATGCCTCCCGAACATAGTTAGCTTCGAATTTGGGGTTCAAATTTAGGGAGATTCGAACTTAAGTAGACAAATTCGAATTTAGGGAGGTTAAATTCGAATTTACGTATACAAATTCAAAATTTAGAGGTTAAATTCGAATTAGGGTTCGAATTTAGGGGTTAAATTCGAATTAGGGTTTGAATTTAAGTAATAGGTTCGAATTTATGTAATAGGTTCGAATTTAGGGGGGTAAATTCGAATATATGGTTCGAATTTAGGTAATAGGTTCGAATTTAGGGTTCTAATTTCGAGTTTAGCCCCTTTGCATACCAAAAGTCATTAATTTAATCAATTTTCGAACCTAATCTGATGATGAATTCGAATTTGTTCATGGTTCTGTCGAATTTGTTCTTCTTGTTCATCATTTAAGCATGCATTTCTAGTTCAAATTTCCAAAACGTCAAGGAACATTTATAGGTTCATTTCTCACACATTTTCGAGTTTATTACATATCCAAACATCAATATTTCGGGTCTTAAGTTTGAAATACAACAGAAACTAAACTTGAACATAAATAAGGGAGAAATCGTCACTAACCTTTTTCCAAGCTATAGCATACGAGTTTGGATGATTATAGACGTTTCCCAAACAAAATCAAGTCCTAATCAAGAGCAAATCAGTTTCGAATTTAGAATAATTGAGGAAATTTGAATTTTATCTCAAAACCGGAACAAAAGGGAGAAAAAAAGGTCGAACTTACCTCAAATCAGAACAAAATCGAACATGCAATAGTAGATTATGGTAGAGCTCGACGATATCTTTCCGATGACGTATAAATCACGTGATTTCGTTGAGCCGTTTAGGAGAAAAGTTAGAGAGAAGTTCAAATTGTAGAGAGAGAGAGAGAGAGAGAGTCTCAAAGTAAGAATCTGAATTTGCTAAACTAATTCAAGGAGGGATTATGCTCTATTTATAGGAAATAGAGAAAATCAGATTTTTCTAGCTAAATTTTAGGAGTTGACCATTTTTACTCTTAATGAATCTGATTTGCAATATCATATTCAAATAATAGTAAGGAGGTTCTAGTTTTGCTAGAATTATCTTATTAGACTAATTTTATTCATTTTAGTCCAATTTGTCATTTCCGAGTCTTTAATTTGTCAATTAGCTAAATTTAATTATTTAAATTTATTTCAGCTAATTTTGGGCATGTTTTCATAATTAATTATAACTTAATATAGTTAACCATCTATAATGCATGTTTTCAGCTAATTACTAATAATTTAGTCAAAATCATTTAAATACCCAAGGTTTTATGCTGTAATTTATATTTAATAAATTACGGGCTGTTACAACCTATGAGCTCACCAACAATTTGTTGACGTATTTTAGTATGTATTTTCAGGTGTTTGAGACATGCACATTTATCGGAAGTACTCCAAGGCTTCCGTTCATTTTGGAGTCGCATCGTTTTCGAACTCGGAGATTTACTTGCATCTTTCCGGACAAACTAAATTGTGTATTTAAATTTTAGTATTTTAAGAACTACTTACGCTGTATTTTGGTTATGTAAAACAATATTTATATTTGAAGTTAATTCAATGTATTTTTGATAAACGTCCATATAGTGGTCGTTCGTTATGATTATGGTTACGCTTCCGCGACGTCACGCTCCATTACCAACCGGGGTAACGGGGTGTGACATTGGAGAAGTCGTTTACCCTTTCAAAATGACATTTACTATACAAAAAATGATCTTTCAAATGTCTATATAAGGTAACCTTTGTAATGAAAGAATGCATCATAAAATTATCCTCATATGTCAAAAACCTCTTCCCAAAAAATTGTTTTATCAACTAGCCAATGCTCCAAGTGTTTAGATTTTCAGATTCATATTGCTCATTCCTGTATTCCAATTTCCTATAATCATCAAGAATTTAATAAATGTATAATTTTCTATATCTTAATTGACTATTGTTATTTAGAATGCTTGTTGTCAATCATATTTTTTGTCTGAATTATTTTGTATCTCCGATCCTCTCTCCAATTACACACACACACACACACACACACACACACACATATATATATATATATACATACATATATACATACATATATAGATACACATATATATATACACGTATATACATACACATATATATATACATACATATATACATACATATATACATATATACGTGTATATATATCTATATATATATATGTATATATATATATATATATATATATATATATATATATATGTATATATATATATATATATATATATATATATATATATAGAGAGAGAGAGAGAGAGAGAGAATATAGTTCGAGACAGTACCACTCATCATGCAGCGCACCCGAAAGTACCACATTTAAAGTACTTTTTTTAATTCTTTTTTCATAAACATGTTTTAATTAACATTATGAAGAACATATGTAAATTTCACATACATTCACATCTCCTAGTTCCTAAAAAGTGATGTGAACATACACTTACATAATTATGAATATATGTGAACGTGCATTTATATGATGGGTGATTTCATGCACTTAGAGTGTTCAAATTTGCGTGAAATTGATATATTGTCTGTATAATGTTAATAAAAACATGTTCAAGAAAAAAAATGTCAAAAAAATTACTTTTAAGAGTGGTACCTTCTGGTGCGCTGCATAATGATTATATGTTATATATATATATATAGGGAGTGGATCAAATGAGTACCGTCCTTAAAATGAAGATGGTAAGAACCAACAAAAATGTGACACGTCATTAATTTCCATAATAACATCCTTAAATCTCTCTCTGTTCACCATAATTACTCACATTATAAAACAAAATCTCTCTCTCTCTCTCTCTATCTCTCTCTCGTGGTGCCACACACACCACCATATTCTTCGACGGTCTTCCACCCCTTCTACTCTTTCGCGGTGACCACCGTTGTGCTATCAGCAACGTCAATGACGTGAACCCGACATCACAACCCAGCACCAACGTCAATGACGTGAACTATGTACCACCACCGCCGTGAATCGTTTGCTTGAACTGCTCGCATCCTCATCCTCCTCTTTTTCTAGAATCGTGAACCGTCGTTCGCCGTGAACCCTCTGCCTACGTGAACCATGTACCGGTGCCTCTGTGAATTGCTTGCTTGAACCGTGAACCGCCGCTCGTGTCGTCCTCACTTGCTTGACCTGTGAATCGCCGTGAACAACTCAAAGTCTAAACTATCCGCCTTTGTGAATCACAGTGTCGTCGTGAATCATTGTAGGTGTTATGAATCACAGTGGGCTATCAAATTAATTCACAATAGGTGATGTCGTCAAAATCGGTGATGTGAACTATAAGTCGTGTCGTTGAAATTGGTGGTGTCATGAATCACAATAACATTGTGAATCATTCTAGGTGTTGTGAATCACGATGGTGCCAATGAAATCGGTGTTGACCATTCACAAAAATCATTTGACCATTCATAATATTTATTTGATCATTCACAAAAATTATTTGACCATTCACAATATTTATTTGATCATTCACAACACTTTATTTGCTCATTAACATAAATTATTTGACCATTCATAATACTTATAAAATGATCATTCACAACACTTAATTGATCAAATAAGAGTTGTGAATAGTCAAATAATTTTTTTGAATGATTAAATAAGTGTTGTGAATGATATAATAAGTGTAGAAGAAGTGTAAATAGTCAAATAAATGTTGTGAATGATCAAATAAGTGTAGGATGATTATAAGTAGTTAAATAATTTTTGTGAATGGTCAAATAAGTTATGTGAATGATCAAATAAGTGTTGTAAATGATCAATTAAGTAATTTGAATGGTCAATTAAGTAATGTGAATGGTCAATTGAGAAATGTGAATGATGAAATAAATACTGTGAATGGTCAACTAAGTAATGTGAATGATCAAATAAGTGTTGTGAGTGATCAAATAAGTGTAAAATAAGTGTAAATAGTTAAATAATTATTGTGAATGATCAAATAAAATTTGTGAATGATCAAGTAAGTGTAAAAGAATTATGAATAGTCAAATAATTCTTGTGAACAATCAAATAAGTGTTGAATGATCAAATAGGTGTTGTGAATGAACAATTAAGTACTATGAATGATCAATTAGGTGATGTGAATGATCATTTTATAAGTGATGTGAATGATGAATTTATAAGTGATGTGAATGATGGTTGTTATTATATATATATATATATATATATATATATATATATATATATATATATATATATATATGTCTTTGTGTGTGTGTGTTTCTAGTGTGTAAGGTTTATATTGTATTACTTTTGGCTCATAAGTATAGTTAGAATTCAATACAAAAGGTAGGATATTTTTGACCACTGATAGTTAGAATTCAATACAAAAGGTCAATTTATCAGTCTCACTGCTCATTTTATTGATAATGATCGGAAGTTAACCAAAAAAGTATTAAACTTGTGTCTACTTGATTACCATCAAGGGTTTGAGATTGGCAAAGCGATTGAGATGTGTTTGATAGATTGGGAAATCGATAATGTGTTGACAATGTAGTGCAAACGACATTGCTATTGAATATTTGAAAAAAAAAAAGTTTCCTTCTTGGCCCAAGTGTCTATTGAAGGAGAAATGGATTCACGTTCGTTGTGTGGCCCACATTTTAAATTTAATCGCCCAAGATGGTATTGCATACGTAGGTGATTCGGTTAGTAACATTAGGGGTGCGATAAAATGAGTTCGACAATCTCCTGTGAGAATAAATAATTTTTAGAAGTATGTCTAGATTGAATATGTGGTAGCACAAAACATTTGGTTTTAGACGTCCCAACAAGATGGAATTCGACAAATTTGATGTTGGAAGTGGCTGAAGTTTATGAAAATGCATTTAGTAGATATGAATGTGAGGAATTTAGGATACACATTTTGTAGATGATCATAATGTGAGTCATTTGTCGACACCAACATCATATGATCGGGAGAATTGTAACATCCGCAAATTTACGAAATTTGACTAGGTTAATTATCGGATGGGTAATAGTGCTTGATTAAATGTAATCACCATTATAAAAATGTGAATGAATCATTTTGGATATCGAACTGTTAATCCTCGCTAAAAATCAAATCGTTTTACTATGATATCGAAATTGAGCATTTTCGGGTACCAGACATCTCGAACCCGATGTAACTTGTCGAGCAAGTGACGAGAAAGAGAAAAAAGATAGATGTGTTGGCGGCTGGTGGGGGAGGGGGTACCCCTCACCTTTATCCCCTCTTTGCATGCTATTTACACACTAAATACTCAAATTAATGATTACAATTCCGTTGCCTAGTTAATGAGATGCATTAAAAATATTTTTATAACAATTGCTTGTCCTCACTTCACTATCTCCATCTCATTTCTCTGAATATTGGTGTGTTTGTGTGTGAGAGAAAATAGAGATAGGAGCAAGAGTAATGTATAAACTTGAGCAACAATTCCTACAACTTTTTAACACAAGATCTTAAGGTATAATCCTCTACTTGATTTATATGCTTCCTATGTGTTAAATACGAATTTTATACGTATTTATATTCTTCTAAACTGTTTGGAAAGCTTCTTTCATTCTTAAAACTCCATTAATTGAGGTTTGAAGCTCAAAAATACTGATTTCTAATATTGACGTCGGATATTTAAACAAACAACTGGAAAATGTTCTTAAGGAAATTTATAAGCTTTTCAGAAAGTTTCAAGCTCAATGGTTATGTTTTAAGTGTGCTATGGAGTTTTTCAAAGTTTACTAAAAAATGTCAAAACTCATAAAACGTGATGGATCTTTGAAATAACTACTGAAAGATGTTATATGTTGATTTCTAAGCGTTATGCAAAGGCTTAGCTCCATTGATGATGTGTATGATTTTACATGGATTTTTGAGTTAAAATGAGTAATTTTGGTAAAAATGATAATTTTGATGGTTTATGATATCTTTGATGATCTCGATAGTAAAAAAAATAATTAGAAACATGTTATTAATGTCTTATAAATGATTCTGAATGATTAGAATAAAATGTAATGTGTTTTTGAAATTTTGTGTTAAAAAACATGTAAGTTAAAAGTTTTTGTCTGGTCGCGACGCGCCACGTCAGTATTCTGACACACCGCGTCCATGAGGCGTCGGCACCAGAACCTTTCAGTCGTCAGTCTACGCGCCGCGTCCAATTTTTGACACGTCGCATCGCGTAAAAGAGGAAGACAGGTTCTACATTGTATAATTGATGTGCCGAGTCAAATTCCCGATGCTCCGCATTGCATCTCTGAGAAAATGAGTTGATTACTGTATATAACTAAGTAAAAGAGTTACTTACTGAATAATCGACACGCTGCCTTAGCACCGTGACTCGTCGCATCAACCGAATGTGTAAATGTTGAATCTAATTAAGTTATGTATTTTGGAAATAAATTATATATTGACAGGATCAGAATTATCTAAGATTAACTGGTTTCAATAAATCAGAGTTTAAACCAATAACCTTGTTTTGAATCAAAGTCCAATTAAGAATTTTGCGGAATAACACTTAACTGTTTTAAGAAAACTTTCAGAACAGTAAAGAACAGATATTCAAACAAATATAACCAATATCAAAACCTTTATATTGCCAAAATCTCTGACTACAATCACCTCTAATCTGTTTTGATTAGACGAAGAACACTAATTGTTCTTAAGGTTTTACAACCTTAGAGGCTTGAGAAACTTATCAGAAAGCAATTACAATAAAGCACCACGATTACAGGATCTGCAAAAACATACACTTACACTAGAAAGAGCTTGTCTATCTATATATATATATATAGCCTTCTGATTTGTTTCCTTGACGGACTCTGATTTCTCTGGTAGTAGATATGCTTTGAAGATCTTCAAAACTTGAAATATATATCACTTCCTAAATTTCAGCACTTTCTGTTATCAATATGTTGAGCAGCTTGAAGTTGTAACTCTGGCAACTTGAACTTTTGAACTAGCAGCTTGAGTTTGTTGAACTCGCAGCTTGAACTTTGTAATTACACAGAAATACTACTAACAGCTTGAGAAATCTAACTAACAGCTTGACATACTTAGATTATTTCCCAATAATATCCCGCTAACTTAAATTCTTTACATAAGACTTTAAGTTTCTATACAAATAAGGAAATAAAACAAAGTAAAACTGTTATATACAAACTAAGGCATCCAAAAACTTACAACTGTGAAAGTTTCTGCCTTATAGCCTTTAAGAAATCTCTCTTTAACTCCACTTTATCACATTCAATCTTCATAGAGCTCATTTGAAGTAGCCATGCTTTTGGCAAATCAAGGAATTCAAAATTGTAGAATGTGCTGGATCTGTCTGCAAGCTTGAGCCTATATGTCATGGATTTGGCATATAAATCAACCTGTACAATCTTCATCTCCTTGGCAGCTTCTATATCCACTCTGGTGGATTCTGGATAAAAACTGCTTCTGAGATCTTTCAAATTTGCTTGTACCCACACAATTAGCGACCTAGAGTGACTGGCAGTTCCAATGTTATGCATTTGTGTCAGCTCATCTCTCGTCAGTCTTTGAACCAGTTGGATTAGGTTCTTGTATTCTTCTTCTGGACCAGCTTCTCTTTTGATTACAAAATGATAATACTAAATCAATGTCATCTATTGACTTAGAATACCAATAAGTAATTGGAGGTTTGGAGAAATCATGCTGGTCGAGGGTCTTTTCAATCTCCATAGCCTTTTGCAGTTATTGATCAAACAACACTCTCTTAACTTGATCAAACTTTGCTTGTTGGATAGTTTCAGGTTGAGGAGCATCAGCAAAATTTTGAGCTAGTTCTTGTGGATCTTGGACTTCTTGGGAGGCTGTGGAAGCTTTTTGTTTTTCCTTTCCTTTGTCATATAAAGCCTGAAGCTTCTCAGTTGGCCATGATTGAGTAATAACCTTCGATATACCAGCTGTTGCAGAGAAATTGATCAAGAATCTTTTGTGTTCTGCCTTTCAAGGCCCTGTTGGCCTTTTCCTCTTCTTCTGATTATCTTTGACCACAAACCCTCTTAGGTAATCTCCTAAGGTTTCATCATCTCCCATTGGTTCATGGGTTTGCTGGTCTATGATCTGATCTTGTTCTTCTACCAATCTTCTGGCCAATTCAGCATCATGGGCAACTTGGGCTTCTTTTGAAATGAATTTAATCTTTAGAGGCTCAATTAAAATGCCCTTTCCCTTGTCTGTAGTTGCTGCTGAAGATGTAGCTTGGACTGCTGGGGAAGAAGCTTGAGGACCTTCTCTGATAAACACTCCACTTGGCTTGATGGGAGCAGTTTAAGCTTCTAAACTAACAACTTGAGAACTGTTGGGACTCTTAGCCTAGAAACTGAAGCTGTTGTTGCTGAAGTTGAAGCTGTTTGGACTGGAGTTGGGATCTCTTGATTCTCCCCCTTTTTGGATGCATTGGTTTGATCAGAGGGACCAAAAACCTTTGCAAGCAGGGATCGAACCATCTTCTCGAGCTGTATGATCTTGTTACCAAATAACGTGAACCCAAGGTGAAACTGATCAAGTCTTTGCTGTTGGACTGTTGTGAGATGTTGCAGAGCTTTCATAGTGATCCCTGTGCAGCAATAATGGACTTGTAATGTTCCAAAATGGCTACAACAGGTTTCAGTTGTTGATCCGTCAATGCCATTAGATGAAGACTAGCCTCAAGATCTTCAAATGATAGTGGGATTTGAGATCTATCACTGGCATCAATACCAGAAGTAGAAAACATCTGGACCCCTTTGTTCTTGGTACTGGGGACTTCCAAAAGGTGCTTGCACACCCTCTGTTGTCATGGATGTGGTCTTAGTGATGTTGGTACTGTCCTGTGCCCCTTGTGCAGAGACATCAGTAACACCAGCCACAAATCCCATATGAACATCCTCTGATGGAATGTTCACCTCCAAATTGAGGGTGGGAGTTTCCTCAATGGGTGCCCTATCAATATTCTGAGCAGTAGTGTCCCCCTGCACAGGGCTATTTGGCTCTGGGGATTGGACTGAGGAGGAAGTAGCTCCTACAACCTTTGTCGATTATATATTTTAAGGGAGGGGGCTGGGGAGGTATGTATAGTAGAAGGTGCAGAGGAAGTATTTGTATCATGAGGAGTGGGTTGGAGTCCTGTGGGTGAAGCAGTAATAGATGGCTGAGCCTGCTCAAGACCCTCTCCTCTGTTTCTTGGATGGACATCCTGCATTGCATGAGGCAAAGGGACATCCACACTATGAAAATTGGCACTTGGTTTCCAAAGTCTTTTAATAGTAGGTAAAGAGTGCCTATGGGAAACATGTATCATTTTATGTATTTTAAAATTATTGCAAGATTTTGCAATTATTTCTGCCAAAAACCGTGGATACATCAAAATTTCCCATTCTTTAAGGCATGGTGCCTTAACATCCCTTGAAAAATCATAGTTGATAAATTGAACTGTTGGCCGGTGGATAAGCACATTAAAGCAGTGGCAATATTTAAAGAAAATTCAGACCAACCAGTCCTTTTAGGGCTTAAACACTGCTGAATAATATGTACAAGATATTTCCATTTAGGACGAAAGTGTGCTTTCTAGAAGGTAAAAGATTCAGTTGGGCCCCTATACCCGATTTCAAAAAGACCTTCGTGTAAAGCAGTAAGGGAAAGATCAGATATACATGTGGCATCTTGAAGATGCAGATGTTGGTGTATAGACTCCTCGGTGATGGTAATGGGATTACCATCAATGATTGATGCAAAAGAAGTGACTTCATCAATGGTATTAACGGTCATTGATTTCCAAAACTGCTCTATATGTGAGACGTATATAGTGGGATTGACAGTTAGAGCATAATGAATATTAGACCCACGTAGAAAATCCATCATATCATGGAATGGTTGTAGTTCAGCGTGTTTGAGAGAGTAGTAAAGGCAGTGGTGTTCTTTGACAAACTCCATTAGTGATCACAAAGACGGGGATTTAGGGTTTCGAACGACTGTGTGAGAATCACACAGAGAGAGAAGGTGAAAAGATTATGGAAGATAATTTTGCAACTAGTAGTTTCAATCAAACGAAATTGAGACTTTTAAGGTTTTGGCTTTTCAAAAATATCTAGTTCTGCGCACAATCTCATGAGGAATGACTGAATTACCCTGCACACTTGACAGACCAAGTGAAACAACTAACAGTTCGAGAAAATGAACTAGCAGCTTGAGAATAGTCTCAAGTTGTTAGTTAAAAAATGAACAGTCTCTCCCCCTTAACTAAGCACATGTAATATGTGTTTTTCTCATTCTATAAGGGAGAAATAAAAACAAATTAATCCATATTTAAAGATACCAATATTTGATACCAGAAAGGTGAATCTTCCTACATCAAATGGTTTTGTAAATAGATCAGCTACCTGATCATCTGTATGAATTTTGGTAACTTGGATTAATTTTTTCTCATTACAGTCCCTTATAAAATGGAATCTAATGTCTATGTGCTTGGTTTTGGGAAATTTCACTGGATTTTGTACAATGCTGATTGTAGTTGAATTGTTAATGTAAATAGGAGTAGATAAAAAGTTCATTCCATAGTCTCTCAGTTGGTTTTGTATCCACATCACCTAGGAACAGCAGCTGGCAGCTGCAACATATTCTGCTTTAGTGGATGAGGTGGAAACAGTGGTATGCTTTTTACACTGCCATGAGACTAGTCTTGCTCCTAGATATTGACATCCACCAGTTGTAGATTTCCTGTCTATGTTGCAACCTCCATAGTCACTATCAGAGTAAGTTGTTAGTTCAAGAGGAGAGTCCTTAGGATACCATAGGCCCAATTTTGGTTGAACCTTGAGGTATCTAAAGATTCTCTTAACAGCAAACAGATGTGAATCCTTTGGAGCACATTGAAACCTGGCACAAACACAAACAACAAACATTATATCAGGTCTAGAAGATGTAAGATACATTAGCGAACCTATCAAGGATCTGTACAAATGAATATCCACATCCACTCCTTCTTTATCTGCATCAAGCTGTTTATGAGTGTTCATTGGTGTGCTGGCAACCTTGTTGTGCTTGTATCCAAACTTTTCCAGGATGTCATTTAAATACTTTGATTGACTTATGAAAAGTCCAGTGCGTTTCTGCTTGACCTGCAATCCTAGAAACAAAGTTAGTTCCCCCATTGAACTCATTTGAAACTTCTTGTGCATCAAAGTCTCAAACTCCATGCACAGAATGTCATTTGATGATCCAAAGATGATATCATCTACATAGATCTGGACAAGAAGAATCTCTGATTTGATGGACTTTGTGAATAATGTCTTGTCCAGAGTACCTCTCTTGAATCCATTTTGTAGAAGATATGAAGACAAAGTGTCATACCATGCTCTTGGGGCTTGATGAAGTCCATAGAGTGCTTTATCTAACTTGTAGACTCTATCTGGATACTTATAGTCTTCAAATCCAGGGGGTTGACACACATAAACCTCTTCTTCAATTGTACCATATAAAAATGCAGATTTCACATCCATTTGGTACACTTTGAACCCTTTGAAACTAGCATATGCTAGGAACAGTCTGATGACTTCTATCCTTGCTACTAGAGCAAAGACATCATCATAGCCTATTCCTTCTCCTTGAGTGTATCCTTGAGCTACCAGTCTTGCTTGGTTCTTGATCACTACACCTCTCTCATCCTTCTTGTTTCGGAACACCCATCTTGTACCAATTGCCCTCTTACCTTTAGGCAAATCAACTAGAGTCCATACATTCTGAATCTTGAATTGAAAAAGCTCTTCCTGCATTGCCTCAATCCAAGATGGATCCTTCAGTGCTTCAGATGCCTTTTTTGGTTCTAATTATGACATGAAGCATGCATGTTCAAAGGCAGCTAGACTGAATTCAGGGACTGCTAATTCAGTATCATTTGATTCCTTGTGAATCATTGTCCTTGTTTGCACAGGAGTGCCTGGATCTCCCATTATCTGATTAAGAGGATGATACTTGTAAACCCTGAGTGTAGGTTCCCTTTCTGTCTGAAATGAGTTTATCATCACCTTCTACACCACTTGATGATTCTACTTCAGTAACAGTCTGATCAGAAAATGGGACTGTTTCCCTATTGGATGCAGCTGTTACTTCAGGGCTTGAGATTGGCACTTCAAACTCTGTATGTATGTCTTGTTGGTCAATCAGGACCCTAGGTGGATCAAAAGAGAGAAGTGGCAGTACAGTATATTCATCCCATGTAGCAGAATCTGCATTTGTTGGAAACCTTGTGCCAACAGCTTGAATATTTGTGTTACCAGCATGAGAATTTGTGCTGGCAGTTTCAACACTGTTTTCAACAGTTCCTGCTGAATACTCAAAAAAGCTTAGAGAATTTGTTAGTGAATCTAAATCAAACAACCAATCAGGACCAGTGCCTTTGACATTTGCAGTGTTTTCATTAAACTCAACATTGACACTCTCTTCAATGGTTTTAGACACACTGTTATATACCCTATAGGCTTTGCTTTGAATAGAGAATCCTACAAAGAATCCTTCTTCAGCCTTACTTTCAATCTTTCCTAAGTGAGTTTTAGTATGGAGGATAGTGCATGTACAACCAAAAGGTTTTAGGAAGACTACTAGGGGAATCCTGTGATGGAATAACTCATAGGGAGTTTTCCCTTGTGACTGAACAATTTGAACCGTATTTAGAACATAACAGGCTGTATTTACTGCCTCTTCCCAGAAGTTCATTGGCAGTTTGGAATCAGCTAGCATGGTTCTAGCAGCCTCTATTAGAGTTCTATTCTTCCTTTCAGCTACACCATTTTGTTTTGGTGTTCTAGGTGCACTATATTGCCTCGCAATGCCTTTAGACTCACAGAAACTGTTTAGGTTATGATTATTAAACTCAGTTTCATTGTCTGACCTGATCACCTTAATTTTTAAATTGGATTGGTTTTCAATCTTAAGAATAAAGGATTTGACTAGTTCAGCAGTTTCATCCTTAGTCCTAAGAAAATAAACCCATGTAAAACCCGTTGAAATCATAAAAAATGACTAAACAGTAAGCTCTTTTATTCAAACTCAAAACAAATGTTGGACCAAAAAGATCCATATGAATAAGATGAAGAGTAGATGAGATTGAATTTACTTTCTTGACCTTATGAGAAGTTTTGTGTTGCTTGCCTTTGAGACATGCTACACAATGATCATCACATATGAACTCCTTCTGTGGTAAACCTCTTACCAAGTTCTTTTTGACTAAAACATTCATGGATTTGAAGTTCATGTGACACATCCTTCTGTGCCAAAGAGCATACTCATTTGATGATGCTTTGGATATCAAATAGCATAAAGTATTTGATTTAGATAAAAGATCTGTGTCCAAATAGTAGACATTGTCCTTTCTTGGTGTTCTGAGTAAAACAAGATTTTCAGGTATTTCAAAATCTTTTGAGAGGACAATGCACTCAGAGTCTGTGAATAAAACAATATTTTGTTTGTCACAAAACTTGAGACACACTTAGTATATTGTACTTCAGCTGTTCAACATACAGAACATCATTGAATATCATATTGCCTGCTTTGACAGTACCCTTACCTGTTACCTTACCTCCCTTGGAATTTCCACCAAATGCAACAAATCCTCCTTCAAAGCTTTTGAAATTTGACAAGCATTCAGAGTTCCCTGTCATGTGCCTAGAGCATCCACTGTCCATATGCCATCTTGTCTTATGTTGGGTCCTGTGGTTGCCCTGCACAAAAAAAAACTTAGTTAGTAGTGGAGTTTGTGTCTTTTTAAATTTAGTGAGATCCACTGGTGGATTCTGTGAGGAGTATTTAGTTATGACATGAGGTATCCAGGTGTTCTTTCCAACCTTTTCATTAACAGTCTCAGAAGATCCACTACCAGTTCCAGTTTTAGACTGAGCAGTTGGAACTGGGTGCTGAGTGCTAGCAGCTTCAGAATTTGCACTACCAGTTCCAACTTTTGGCTTAACAGTTTGATCTGCGTTTTTTGTCTTTAAAACACCATACCTTTCTCATGTTTGATTTTGCTAAAACTTGTTTTTGGTGTATAGGCTGTCTTTTGGTGACTTTTAAGTACCTATGATCAACTGTCTTCTTTGGAACTGGTGTGACATATGTTTGGGCCTTTGAAACTTTTAAATTTTGAACAACAGCATGCTTTTGAACCACAGTCTGTTTTGTAACAGATGGTTTATATAAACAGTGCCTGGCCAAATGATTTTTTCTGCCACAGTGGAAACATCTTTTGATTGGAGAACCAGTTTTATACTGGTTCTTGTTCCTTTGATTTCCCCTCACCTGCTGCTGTGTGGGAAAATTTTGGACACCATGCTTTTGACATGTGCATATTGGAACAGTCTTACCCTTTTTATTTGCTTTGGAAGAAGATGCAATGTTACAGTTAGAAGGTACAGAAACATGTGGAGCATTATTGCATACACTCATCTTCTCTTTTCCTCTCACGCTGTTGGTTCTGATGAAACTGGAAGTAGGAAGTCCTATAGGTTCACTCATTGTTTTGGAGTTACTCTCAACTTCCTTACACTCACAGTCTTAATTTGGAATCAATTCTTCTTTAGATTCAGGCTTGTCCTCAAGGATAGGATCTATAGTTTTCATTTTCTCATCTAATGGTTCATTTACAAGCCTATCAGCAACTTCCCTCATAGGATGAATGTATTTGTTATTATATGGGGTTGGAGTAGCCTTATAGCCTATACCTTCCTTGGGATTGAGTTGAGATTTGACCCTATCTTTAAATTGGACTTCCAGTAGGTGTTCTAGCTTTTGGTTGGCCAGTTTGAAGCTACCTAAGTCTATATTTTTAGATTCTACTTTCTTGTTAGCTTCTAACACCTTCTGTTCGGCCTCATCTAATTTCTTATTTAGGGTCTCTATTTTCTCATTCAGTTCCCTTTTCTCCCACTCATGATATGTTCTATCATGTCCCATCTAAATCTCATTATCCTTATAGTCGTTGATCTGTTTTTCAAGATCCTCTATAGTCTACATATACTCATATCTCCTCTCTTCCATCTTAGCTAGAGTTTTGCACATGCTCTCATTATGATCTCTGTATTTTTAACCATATTTTTGCATGTTTGAGAGCAGAGTTTAGCATTTACCTCAGATGGTAGATCAGTGGAAGTGACAGTTGTAGTTTCTGCCATAAGAGCTTGATTCTGAAACTCCTCTTCTGTCTGGTCACTCCAATCAAACACATTGTACAAGAGCTTGTGAGGATGATGTTTGACTGGTTTGCTGGGGTCTTGGTGGCTGCTGACCTTGTGATCTGCACTCTCTAGCATAATGACCAAGTTTGTTGCATTTGAAGCACTCAACCTTTGATTTATCAAATGCTGGCTTGTCTTCTGTTCTGGCTTGAAAGTTTGGTCTGCCAGTCCTTTTCAGAAATCTTTTGGCCCTCATAGTCAACATAGCAAGTTGCCACTTTAAGTCCATCTTTTCTAAGTCATCTGGATGGATTTGTTCCAGATCTTCAGCATTAAGAGCAAAAAGTCCATCACTTGCAACAAATGCTTCATAATGAACTTCAGAAGAGTTACCATCAGCACTTGAAAAAGAATCACAACAGTTTGATTTATCAGTTAATGCTGATGACAACAGAGCAGTGTTGTGATTGTAAGAAAATGATTTCTTTTTATTTTCAATTTCAGATTCAAACACTCTCAGGCTGTTGTAAAGGTCGTCCAACTCTATTTCATCTAGAGTGTCTTTGGTTCTCCATTGGGCAGCATAGACTGTCCATTCTTCACCAAGAGATCTGAGGAATTTTCTGTTCACTTCATCTTGATCCAGGCTGACCTTAGCACTCTCCAATTCACCTATCAGCTTATTAAACCTACCAAAAATTTGAGTAAGGTTTTCATTCTTAACACCAGAAAAGTTTTCATAGTGCTGTTTTAAGAGATCCTTTTGGTGCTAGCATTGCCAGCAAATCTTTTCTCTAAAGCAATCCAAAGAGAATGAGCAGTATAAAACTTTTTAAACTGATGTTGATAAGCATTAGGAATGGCTATTTGTAAAAGAGTAAGAGCTTTCACTTCGTTCATTCTAGCCTTTCTTTCAATCTCAGTTTTTGGAGGTGTCCTTTTAGGTTTCCCTCAGCATCTAGCTCAGGATCAATTGCAGGAGGATTTTCAACAGCTTCCCATAGGGCATAGTCAATAAACTGAATGTGCTATTGAATCCTGAGTTTACACATCTCGAACTTATTGAGTTTGAGCATAGGCACTTTGAGTCCTTGCCCAGATCCACAACTACTATTTTCAAACTCCATTACAGCAAAATAAAGTTTTAAACAAAGAAAGTTTCTGACTTTGAAAACAAAGAATAACAAATAAAACCTGTGGCTCTGATACCACTTGACAGATCAAAATTACCTAAGATTAACTGGTTTCAATAAATCAGAGTTTAAACCAATAACCTTGTTTTGAATCAAAGTCCAATTAAGAAGTTTGCGGAATAACACTTAACTGTTTTAAAAAACTTTCAGAACAGTAAAGAACAGATACTCAAACAAATATAACCAATATCAAAACCTTTATATTACCAAAATCTCTGATTACAATCACCTCTAATCTTTTTTTATTATACGAAGAACACTAATTGTTCTTAGGGTTTTACAACCTTAGAGGCTTGAGAAACTTATCAGAAAGCAATTACAATAAAGCACCACGATTACAGGATTGCACACACACTTACAATAGAAAGACCTAGTCTATATATATATATATATATATATATATATATATATATATATATATATATATATATATATATATATATATATATATATATATATATATATGTATATATATATAGCTTTCTGATTTGTTTCCTTGACGGACTCTAATTTCTCTGGTAGTAGATATGCTTGGAAGATATTCAAATCATGAAATATATATCACTTCCTGAATTTCAGCACTTTCTGTTATCAATCTGTTGAGCAGCTTGAAGTTGTAACTCTGGCAGCTTAAACTTTTGAACTAGCAGCTTGAGTTTGTTGAACTGGCAGTTCGAACATTGTAATTACACATAAATACTACTAATCAGCTTGAGAAATCTAACTAACATCTTGACATACTTTGATTATTTCCCAACAGTTGTTAATTGATTTATAACCTAAGTTTATAAAATTTATTGATCAAGTTAAACCTAAGTTTTATTATTCACTTGAGTTAAATTGAGAGATTCTGTTTATGCAAATATCGAACTGTTAGTTCAATTTCTCAAGCTGTTAAGTGTTTTATATAGCAAATCACATTGAAATTAAGATTCGTACAGATAATCATTCCATAAATTATTTAATTAAAAGGTAATTTACAAAGCTAATATATTACAATTAAAAACGTACTTTACAAGGCTAATGTATTACAATTAAAACGTAATTTACAAGGCTAATATATTACAATTAAAAGGTAATTTACAAGGCTAATATTTTACAATTAATATTGCTAGTCTTCTGATCTTCAAAACTATAATCTTGCAAGCTTTCTTACAATGTCATCGGATAGTTTCTTTGCCAGATCAAGATCAGCTCCTTTAACCTTTGCATCTCTCATCCTTTGTAGTTTCTCCTTAGAGTGATTCAAACATTCCAACGCAAAATATAGACATGTTGTATCTTCCAGCTTGAGTATGTATGTCATGGACTTCTCATACACATCAATCTGTAAGATTTTCATATTCTCTTCAGCATTTAGCCCTTGCTTCAAAACATCTGGTTCCAAAACACATGCAAGGGCCTTCATCAACTCCATAACACTGTGTAATTGAGAGTGTGAGTAGTTTCACTTGCCAATTCTATACATGTCAGTCAAATCTTCTCTTGTCATCTTTGAAAATACTTGATATACAGTCGTATAAACTTCATCAGCACCCGTTTCTCTTTTTACCACATAATGATATATTATCATCTGTGCATCATCAGGTTGGGCTTTCCAAAAGATTATTTTTTGCTTTTTAAGCACCTTTTTCTCCAAAATTAGCAGTGTCTTTTCCATATCCATTAATGACTTATAAGTCACTTCCTTTGCAATCTTCATCACTTTGTCAAATTTTGCCTCACTGATTCCTTCTCCTTGTTCAGCAGGACCCTCATTAGTTCTCTCAATCACCATTGGATCAATTTTAGCATCATTCTGATCCTTTCTCATATCTTCATATTCCTTGACCTCTGCATCATACCTCTTCTGTAGTTCCTCTATGGTCTAATTTGAAACAACCTTCTTGGGAATTCCAGAGTTTGAATGGCAATAATTAATCAAGAATTTTATGTGCTCAGCCTTTGAAGATTGAGAAGTCCTTTTTCTTTTCTTTATGCTATCTTTCTTAGCAGGTTGAGCTTCACTCTTCATTTGTTCAAGAATATTACTTAATGCATCATCATCACCAGAATCATCTTCTTCCAAGTTCATTAACACTCCTTGTGCTGGATTGTCTGTCATTACTGTTTTCTTTTCATGTAACCTTACCTCGTCTGAATGCAATTTTCTTACAAGTTCAACATCAGCTCTCACTTGCATTTCTCTTGGATCTTTCTTCTTCTTAGGGCTTTCCACCAAAACCCCTTTTCCTTTAACAGAAACCTGTGGCTGAGAGGTTTGAGCTTCAGAGACCCTTCCTTCTTGGATAAACATTGTGCTAGACTTAGGTCTTTGCTCAGCAGGTGGAGTTTCACTGGTAACAGCTTGAGGAATTTCTGCAGCTGTTGGCTGATTTTGTGACGATGTTGGTTGTGGAGCTGCTGGTGGTGTTTGATTCTCCCCCATTTTGGATGCATTAGGTCGTTCATAGGGAGGAAATATTTTTGCAACCAATGCTGCAAGTGTAGCATCATGTTTGATTTGGCTTTCACCAGCTATTCTTAAGGCTTGCTTTGTCATGACAATTTGCTGTTGTTGTGCAACTATGACTTGCTGCGTGCTTGCAATCTGTTCGCCTTGAGCTTCAATGATAGCCTTGTAGTGATCAAAGGCAACAATAATAGGTACAAGAGTAGGATTCATCAATGCCTGTAGTTGCAGACTAGCCTTAATGTCCTCAAGTGTTGTTGGCACCTTTGGAATATCACTTGCAGTATTACTAGAATGTGTTCTCCTAGGAGAAAATTTTGGGCCCCTCTGTTCTTGGTTTTGGGGAATTCTAGAAGATGTATGAACATCCTCTGTTGCCATGGTAGTGGTCTTAAGGATGTTGTCATTGTCCTAAACCCCTCTTGCAGGAGTATCAGTAGTGATAGCCACACATTCCATATGATCAACCTCGTTTGGGTTGATCACCTCCTTGTTGAGGTTGGGAGTGTCCTCATTTATTTCCCTTTGGATATTCTGCACAGGAGGATGCTCCTGTGCAGGGCTTTCAGACATTTGGGTGAGAGGTGGGATGGAAGGAGAATCACCACTTATTTTCTTTTTGAGTGCAGTGGGTGATGGAGTAGGTTGATCAGAAGGAGCAGATGATGATTTATTTGTATCATGGGGATGGGTTTGGGTTCATGTTGGTTGAGCATTAAGGTGAGGTTGTTCATGCTATGAAACTTCTCCCCTATTTCCTGTAACAACAGCCCTCATTGCTTGAGTCAATGGGGTGTTAGTGTTTGAAAATTTGTCATTTTGTTTCAAAAATCTTTTTACAGATTGCCATGTGTGACAATGGGAAACATGTATCCTCGTGTATGTTTTCAAATTTTCAAAATGATTTGCAAAAACGTGAGCCAAAAACCTAGGATACATCAAAAATTTCTCATGTTTAAGATTCAGATTACTTAACATCCCTTGAATAATCATACCATAAAAAATTGAACTGTTGGCTTGTGGATAAGCAAATCAAATCAGTAGCAATGTTTGAATAAAATTCCCACCATCCTGTTCGTTTAGGGCTTAGGCATTGTTAAAGGATATGGATGAGGTATTTCCATTGGGAACCAAAAAATTGTTTGTAAAATGTAAGTTTGTCCAATGTGCCCTCATACCCCAAACGTGCAAGTCCTTCAAATATGATAGTAGAGATGAAATCATTAATACCTTGGGCATCTTGCAGTTGTAAGTGCCCACGAATGGAGTCCTCAGTGATGGTGATCGGTTGGCCATCAACGGTAGAGTCAATGGAAGTGATTCCATCAACAAATCCAGTACGAGCATGACTCCAAAAATCCTCCAGTTGAGGAATGTAAATTGTAGGATTCACCATCAAAGCATAATAAATGTTTGTACATCTCAATTCCTCCAGTTGAGGAGTGTAAATTGTTTGAGAAATTGAACTAACAGCTCGAAACTTGCAATAACATAATTTTTCAATTTAACTCAATTAAATAATAAAACTTAGGTTAAAATTAATCAGGTAATTTTATAAACCTAGGTTATATACAGATAATCAGTTCAATTCAGTTGCATTCCATTCTATGAGTAATAAAACTTATGTTAAATTTAACCAAGTAATTTCATGAACGTAGGTTATATAACTAATAAATAGTCAATTCAATTCAATTTTAATCAAGTAATTTTATAAACCTAAGTTATAAAAAGATAGTCAATTCAAATCAATTGCATTCCATTCCATGAATAATAAAACTTATGTTGAAATTAATCAGGTAATTTTATAAACCTAGGTTATATATACAGATAATCAATTCAATTTAATTGCATTCCATTCCATGAATAATAAAACTTAGGTTAAAATTAATCAAGTAATTTTATAAACCTAGGTTATAATCAGATAGTCAATTCAATTCAATTGCATTCATTCCATGAATAATAAAACTTAGGTTAAAATTAGTCAGGCAATTTTATAAACCTAGGTTATATACAGATAATCAATTCAATTCAATTGAATTCCATTCCATGAATAATAAAACTTATGTTAAAATTAATCAAGTAATTTAATGAACGTAGGTTATAAATTAACAAATAGTCAATTCAATTCAATTGCATTTCATTCCATGAATAATAAAACTTAGGTTAAAATTAATAAGGTAATTTCATAAAACTAGGATTATAAAACACTTAACAGCTTGAGAAAATTTACCAACAGCTTGAGAAATTGAACTAACAGCTCGAAACTTCAAAAAACATAAATTTTCAATTTAACTCAATTAAATAATAAAACTTAGGTTAAATTTAATTAGGTAATTTTATATACCTAGGTTATATACAGATAATCAATTCAGTTCAATTGCATTCCATTCAATGAATAATAAAACTTAGGTTAAAATTAATTAGGTAATTTTATAAACCTAGGATGTATACAGATAATCAATTCAATTCAGTTGAATTCCATTTCATGAATAATAAAACTTATGTTAAAATTAATTAAGTAATTTCATGAACGTAGGTTATAAATTAACAAATGGTCAATTCAATTAAATTGCATTTCATTCCATGAATAATAAAACTTAGGTTAAATTTAATCAAATAATTTTATAAACGTAGGTTATAAACAGATAGTCAAGTCAATTCAATTTCATTTCATTCCATGAATAATAAAACTTAAGTTAAAAGTAAATAGGTAATTTTATAAACCAAGGCTATATACAGATAATCAATTCAATTCAATTGCATTCCATTCCATGAATAATAAAATTTAGGTTAAAATTAATCAGGTAATTTCATAAACCTAAGTTATATACAGATAATCAATTTAATTCAATTGCATTCCATTCAATGAATAATAAAACTTATGTTAAAATTAATCAAGTAATTTCATGAACATAGGTTATAAACATATAGTCAATTCAATTCAATTACATTCCATTCCATGAATAATAAAACTTAGGTTAAAATTAATCAACTTGCAAAAACATAATTTTTCAATTTAACTCAATTGAATAATAAAACATAGGTTAAAATTAATCAAGTAATTTTATAAACCTACGTTATATACAGATAATCAATTCATTTCCATTAATCTATGAAAGTACATGAATAATAAAATAAAACTTAGGTTGAAATTAATCAAGTAATTTCATAAACCTAGGTTATATACAGATAATCGTCTCGTTTCCATTCCATGAAATTACATGAATAATAAAATAAAATTTAGGTTGAAATTAATCAAGTAATTTTTATAAACTTAACAAGTTGAGAAAATGCACTAACAGCTTGCGAAATTGACAAAAATACCCTTACTAATATAATAGCATGTATTTTATTTTTTGGGGCATTTACGTGATTTCAGTAGAAATATGAAAATGGTGGCATGTAATGACCACGCGCATACAACCATCACCCTTTTCCTATTCCTGCCATTCATCTTCCCCAACGTCAGAACAGAGCATAACCTATACCTGCAAATCATTATTTCAAACTCTCGCCAAGCCACTACGCATATCCGATTAACGACTATGGAGCTTCCAGACGAAGTAATAGCTAGAATATTGGGGTTTTTGGGGGCATCAAGTGCCTTTGAACTTTTTAAAAGCAAGAGAATGTAAGTTTCCTAACCCTATCATATACTATCAATTCAACTAAGATTATGATGTATTTGCCTATTTAAGAGATACATTAAGGTTAATGAACCGTAGCCCATTAATTTGGGCTTAGACTTTAGATTTTCTGAATGAACATGACGTATTTGCCTATTTAAGAGTATGTCTTATTAAAAAATTACAGTTGGTAATAATGTATTTGTCTACTTAAGAGTACATTTTATTAAGCTTTTATGTCTGCATTCATTACAGTTGCAAACCTTTAAACACGAAGCTGAGTGTGATGTCGTTTACCAGATGATGGAAGTTGATTCCATCCTCAAAATAGGGTTTAGGGGGCTAAAATCTCAACTACTTTACCTTCTCGGGAGAAGGGAAACATTAACTTGCTCTTCAATGATGGATTGGTACACTTTATTTGCCATGCTTTCTATATTTTTTTTATTTGCCTAAACATGAAATACATATTTATGTTTCTGTATTGTCTTGATCAACAGTTAAATATTTTTTATGCGGGTTTGGAGACTGAACGAAAGGAGAAGCTGCAACGGGCAGCATGTTCCGGATCGCTTAATGCTAAGTTTCTCCTTGGAATGCTGCTGATGGCAGAAGGAGGACAGAGCGTAGAAGACGCTAGGAGCCTGTTGAATGATGCCTTTAGAAAATCATCAACGCGTCCGCAGTCGGTGACAGAAACGGCTGCCAAAGTCCATCGGTTGTTGATGCAGGATCGCCATAGGCTACTACCGAGGGATTTCAACCAGTTGAGCCGTTCTTGTCACCAACACAACTGGCAAGATGATGCATTAATTAGAGGGTTTCTTTTTGTAAATGAATACATTTTTAGTTGTAATGTTTGTATTTAGGATGCTTGTTACCACAATTTTATACAAACCTGGGATGCGAATGTATGCTTTTGAAACAATTCTGTAAGTACTACAAGCAGGTTTTAATTTATAATACAATATATTTTTTCGTTTATGGACAAATGTTGGTTTATCATATTTGTTGGTTTGAATTCCAATTAGAGTAAATTATTTAGCTTATATAACTTTGGTTGTTAAAGATATTCTAGCCGTACAATTTATAAGATATAATTTATATCATTATCACTTACAAAATATATATCACTTAACAGCTAGAGAAAATGCACTAAGAGATTGAGAAATTGAACTAACAGTTCGAGATTTGCAAAAAATAGAATTTCTCAATTTAACTCTACTGAAATAATAAAACTTAGGTTAAATTAAATCAAGTAATTATTTAGTAAACTTAGGTTATCTATAATCATTTCATTTCCATTCCATTCCATGAATAATAAATGTTAGGTTGAAAACAATCAAGTAATTATTTTATAAACTACGTTTTGATTTATAATACAACATATGTTTAGGTTTACCAGAAGTAAAAAAAAAGCTAAACAACCAAAAATCGATTTGAGTGACTAGTCATAATTTACATTACAGTCCTGTTTAATTAGTTGATGCAATTACTGAACATGTACATATTCCAATTTTTTTTTTGTGGTGTTATACAAATAAATATATCATATGGTCACACGTTGTGGCCACATTTTGATTAAATATTTGTGTGACTAAATAGTGCATAAAATTTAAGTGGTCATTTGGGTGAACAATTATGGTCTCACTTTTTAATACCTTTGGCCACATTTGGCATATTTTTATGTGACCAAAGCCCACAACAAGACACTCGTTGTCTGACCAAATGGTTGCAATCAGCCACACCCAAAAAAAATAATAAATTGGCCATTGCATTGACAATAGTCACACAAAATACAAGTTTACCTCACTTAAAAAAGCACATGGTCACAATTTTTAACATCTACGACCACATTTGGTATAATTTTATGAGACCGAAGCCCACAACAACACACTTGTTGGGTGACCAAATGGTTGCAATCACCCACATACACATAAAAATAAAGTGGTCATTGCATTGATAATAGTCACACAAAATACAAGTTTACCTTACTTAAAAGAGCATATGGTCACACTTTTTAACACCTACGGCCACATTTGGCATAATTTTATGCGACCAAAGCCCACAACAACACACTCGTTGTGTGACCAAATGGTTGCAATCAGCCACACACAAATAAAAATAAACAGGCCATTTCATGGACAATAGTCACACAAAATACAAGTTTACCTCACTTAAAAGAACACATGGTCACACTTTTTAACACCTACGACCACATTTAGCATAGTTTTATGTGACCAAAGCCCACAACAAGACACTCGTTGGGTGACCAAATGGTTGCAATCAGCCACACACAAATAAAAATAAAGTGGCCATTTCATGGACTCTAGTCACACAAAATACAAGTTTACCTCACTTAAAAGAGCATATGGTCACCCTTTTTAACAGCTACGAGCACATATGAAATAATTTTATATGACCAAAGCCCACAAGAAGACACTCGTTGTGTGACCAAATGGTTGCAATCAGCTACACATACATAAAAATAAAGTGTTCATTGCATGGACAATGGTCACACAAAATACAAGTTTACCTCACTTAAAAGAGCACATGGTCACACTTTTTAACACCTACGACCACATTTGACATAATTTTATGTGACCGAAGCCCACAACAACACACTCGTTGTGTGACCAAATGGTTGCAATCAGCCATACACAAATAAAAATAAACAGGCCATTGCATGGACAATAGTCACACAAAATACAAGTTTACCTCAATTAAAATAACATATGGTCACACTTTTTAACACCTACGGCCACATTTAGCATAGTTTTATGTGACCAAAGCCCACAACAAGACACTCGTTGGGTGACTAAATGGTTGCAATCAGCCACACCCAAATAAAAATAAAGTGGCCATTTCATGGACAATAGTCACACAAAATACAAGTTTACGTCACTTAAAAGAGCATATTGTCACACTTTTTAACAGCTACGGCCACATATGAAATAATTTTATAGGACCAAAGTGTAACAGCCCGTAATTTATTAAGTACAAATTACAGCAACAGACTTTGGATAATAAAGCAATTTTATCCAAATATTAGTAATTAACCGAAATCATGAATCTTAAATAGTTAATTATATTAAGTCATAATTAATTATGAAAAGTTGTCCCAAATTAGCTGAAATAAAGTTAATAATCAAAATTCAGCTACTTGACAAATTAAAGACTGAAAATGACGAAACAGACTATAATGAATAAAAATGGGATTAAAAGACAATTATAGCAAATCTAGAAATTCTTTGCTATTAATTTCATCTGAAATGCAAATCAGATTGATGGGAATAACAGTTGGTCGATACCGGAAATTCAGTAGAAAATCTGATTTTCTCTCTATTTTCTATAAATAGAGCATCTCCCCTCATTTCTTAAGTTTGGAAAAACTAGAATCCTCTCTCTCTCTCTACAATCTGACTTCTCTCTAGAATTTCTCCCAAACGATCCGTCGGATTCTCGTGATTTATACGCCATCGGTTAGAGATCGTCGAGCTCTTCACGAATCTATCATTGCATGTTAGATTTCGTCCGGATTTAAGGTAAAATCGACCATCTTTCTGACTTTTATTTCGGTTTTTGTTGAGCAAATTCGAGTTTGCTCAAAACCCCTTCATTCGAAGCTGATTTACTCTCGTTTAGGACTTGTTTTTGCTTGGAAATCATCTATAGTCGAAGGATATAGCTTGGACGAAGGTTAGTATCTATTTTTCCATCATTTATGTTCATGTTTAGTAGCTAAAACCTGGAAAAAACGTTGAACATGAAGAACAGATTCGAAAAATCCTTGTTTAGACTCGAATGAGTGATATTTTCGAATCTAACCCCTAGACTCGAAGGGGTGCTGGTTTCGAATCTAACTCCCTAGAATCTGTGCTGATTTCGAATCTATCCTAGAATATATGCCTAGTTCGAATCTATCTCCATAGATTCGAAATAAGGCTATTCGAATCTAATGTTGTCCTCGAATCTAATGCTGCTTCGAATCTGTTGTGTGCCTTTCGAATCTAGGAGTATATCCGAGTCTATGCATGTGTTTCGAGTCTAATTACCTACTTCGAACCTATGCCTTTCGAATCTAGCTCAACTAGATTCGAATTTAAACTTGCTCGAATCTATTCCCTTTAATTCGAGTTTGAGTATGTTCCTAGCCAAGGATTAATTCCTAAATCAGATTAAGTTATTTAAGCAACCTATTATAAATGAAAGTATCCTTTGATATTGATAAAAATCATAAGTTCAAGATGCATAACCATTTTATCCACAAATAAATTAACAGACTCTGTACGAACCCTTAGAATATGTATGTCCTGTTTCACCTTGCTAAGTAATACGTTTGGCTTTGTTTCAAGGCCATATATACATCTGTAATTAGATGGATCGTATTAATCTGATAAGAATAGACTCACCTTGGGAGGATAGGAACTACCTCAGACTCGACAGTCAGAATTGACAATAACCTAATTATAACTAGGGTTATATGGATAGATCATGTTACAGACTTGACATTAATATGCCAGACTTGAAACTGAACTGCAGGAAACCGCCGATTTGACAGAGTAAACTGAACCGCTTAATTCGTTAAGCATTATCTGACTACGGACCACTGTGAGTGACAGATTTCATTAAATACTTGCATATATTTCGATACTTATTGGTGAATGTCATCGACTGTATGGAAACTTCCGATTGTTGCTGCATGTTTCTTTAATACTATATTGTATCATAGAAACGTACTTTTGACATTACTGAAGCTAGACACTTGAATTGCCTTGATTGCATGTTCACTTTTACATTTTATGTAAATACTTATCATGCTTACTGCTTACTTGACTGTTGATATACTTGCCGCTGCATACTGCATTATCCGACAGGACCGAATGTGAGATCTCCATTCACAGGAGGGAATTCTGCAGATTCCTTTCCTATTTGACTTGTTTCCATACATTTCCCGTAGGGCTTAGGCCTTACACAGGGGAATACAAACTGGGTTGTCTCCCAACCTTTTTGCCGTCTCTGACGTATTGCGACAGGAGCTGATAGTATGTTATATGTGTATGGTAACTAATGGAACTCTGTTTACTCACTAAGCAACGTTAGCTTACTCTGTCATGACAACTCTTTTTCAGGAAAAGCTGATAAGGGCAAGACCATAGCAGGTAGTCCGTCCCAGGCTAAGTGAATCTGGACATTTGATGAATAGCAGACTTTTGGATTTTTTTTGCTGAAGCTTATTTTGAAAAGATGATGCGGTCTCGGGTAGCTTGTTCAGTCTTCCGCACTCTGATTGAAGATTTAGAAGCTAGTTTAGACCACCATTTGATCTTTAACTTATTGTTGTAATTAAGTATTCAGGCTGATGGACCTGTGGTATCAAACAAATAGTAATACTTATTACTTAATGAAATGAAATATTATGACGTGTACTGTTTGTGGTAACTTGGATGTTACGAAGTTGGTATCAGAGCAGCAGTTTAATCATCGGATTGGCCACCCGATACTTAAACTACTGGTATGATATGGACTATGTGACTCTGAATTCCCGAACAAGTCACCGAGGCCTAGGGTAACTTAATTAGTAAAGGACTACCCACACAACTTGACCTAAGATAGGCAAATGATGACTGATAGGATGGGGGAGGGATTGACTGCTTGATACTGACTTGACTTTGACTTGACTTTGTGCCAGCCTGACTGACTGCCTTCATATCAATGAATTTAGATGTGATTATCTGACGTAGGAATTATGACTCGAACTGTGCTTATTTGAATCAGGAAATAATAGTTATTTCCTTTATATTTTCAGCCAATGGCTGATAAGAATCCGACTGTTGCCGGTTCCTCAAGGGTTGATAAAGCTGCTGATGCTGCAGCTGATCAACACAAAGAATCTATTCATGTAGAGGACATAGGCACTGACCCTGAAAATACTGCTAATGACTCAAGCAGTACTGCTACGCCTGTGCCTCCCCAGCAGGCTCAATTGATTGACCTCGTTCATAAGTTGAATGAGGATAACCGTAGGCAAATGCAGCTTATGATGGATAGGAAACGACTGCAGACTGATATGGCAGTTGAAGACCGATTTAAGGAGATTAAGGACTTGCTGACCAAGGGTAAAGCAGTGATGCAGACTGACGAAGTAAACCAGCGTGAAATTGAATTTAAGCGCCGGGAAGAAGAACTTAGGTTGCGAGAACTTAAGTTGCAGGAGTTAGAACTGAAGTATAAGGAAGAGATGTTAGCGAAGCCCAAGAAAGACCGAAAGAGGAAACAAATACATGAGCCCTCTGATGACAGTGAGACTGATTCCTCTAACCATCACGTTAAGGTGGGACGAGAGTGTACGTTCGTAGACTTTAAGAAATGTGGGGCTTGTACGTTTGCGGGGTCATCTGATCCTGTTAAAGCTATGGACTGGGTCGCAAATGTGGAGAAAGCGTTTAAACTCTCCAAGTGTAATGAAGAAGACAAGGTGACGTTTGCAACAGGAATGTTGGAAGATGGAGCTGGCCGTTGGTGGAAGTCTATTACAAATCCCATGTCTGATGCAATGGAGAAATCCATTACTTGGGATCAATTTAAAATTCATCTTAAAGAGAAGTACTGTCCTCAGGATGTTAAGCGCCAGATGGTGAAAACCCTGCTATCTTTTCAGCAAGGTACAAGATCCGTGACGGACTATGAGCTGGAATTTACCAGGCTCTCACTATTATCTGATCACCCTGTTGATACCGACGAAAGGAGAAGAGATTTATTTGTGGATGGTCTGGATAGTGAAATCCGGAAGTTTGTGAAATCTGGTAGACCGAGAAGTTATATCGAAGCGGTTGAAATTGCTAGGGTAGGTGAGCTTGAAATCTATCCTGAGCGAGCGTGCCCTTTTATTGCTAAATCTAGTAAGAAGGAAAAATCTGAGAGAGCTGAAAGGAAGAATGAAAGTTCGAAGAAGGGAGATAAGCAGTCTTCCAAGAAAGCTAAGTCATATGCTGTGACCTCGGCGCCAAAGCCTGCTTGTCCTCGCTGCAAGCAAATTCATTAAGGAAAGTGCGATCCTGCGTTCGTTAAGTGCTACTGCTGCAGACAGAATGGTCATGATCGGTCAAAATGTCCCAGGCGCAGTGAGGCTTGCCGAAACTGCATTACGTTGGGGCACCATGCTAAAGACTGTACCCGACCCCGATTTGTTCCTCCGCCTGCATCTTCACCTCAGCAATCAGTCAAAGGTTCTTCTGCCCCGAGGAATCAACCAAGATCTTTCCAGATGACAGCCGAAGAGGCAAAAGAAACTGCTGATGTCGTCATGGGTACATTTCTTGTTAACTCTATGCCTGCCTTAATCTTATTTGACTCTGGCTCTAATCTGTCATATGTGTCTGAAAAGTTTGCTAAACAGTTTGATTTTGCCCTTGTAATGTTACCTGCACCCTTAGACATAGAAACTGCTAGCTCGAATTTTGTGACTGTGAATAGAGTTTTTCGTTCCTGTAAGCTAGTGATTGATGACCTCTCCTCGGACGTTGACCTGATACCGATGTGGATTAGAGAATTCGATGTTATTATAGGAATGGACTGGCTTATGATGAATAATGCTGAAATCCTTTGTGCTAAAAGGATAATTAGAATTAGAACCCCCGAAGGAAGTGAACGTTATGTTTATGGCGATAGAAAGACTCGAAATTTAGGTCTCATCTCTGTAATGAAAGCCCGAAAGTGCCTAACCAAAGGTTGTGCCGCCTATTTAGCATATGCCATAGATGCTAAGGAAGTTAAAAAGACCTTGTCTGAAGTACCTGTAGTCCAAGAATTCCCTGACGTATTCCCGGATGACATCTCTGGTTTGCCACCAGATCGTCAAATCGAATTCCACATTGACCTTGTACCGGGTGCTGCTCCTATCGCGAAAGCCCCTTACCGTCTTGCTCCGAATGAAATGAAGGAAATGATGAGTCAGTTGCAGGAATTATTGGAAAAAGGGTTTATTCGTCCGAGTACTTCTCCTTGGGGTGCTCCGGTTCTTTTCGTTAAGAAGAAGGATGGTACCTTTCGCATGTGTATCGATTATCGGGAGTTAAATAAGGTAACTATTAAGAACCGTTACCCTCTGCCTAGAATTGATGACTTGTTTGATCAACTGCAAGGGGCTAGTTATTTTTCAAAGATTGATCTTCGATCTGGATATCATCAACTCAAGGTATTTGAGTCTGACGTACCGAAGACTGCATTTCGTACTCGTTACGGCCATTTTGAGTTTCTAGTAATGCCGTTCGGTCTCACAAATGCCCCGGCCGCATTTATGGACCTCATGAATAGGGTATGTAGACCAATGCTGGATAAATCAGTGATAGTCTTCATTGATGACATCTTGATTTACTCTAAGTCTGAATCTGATCATGCGATGCATTTGCGAGAATTGCTAGAATTGTTACGAAAGGAGCGACTCTATGCAAAATTCTCCAAATGTGAATTCTGGTTACGCCAGGTACAATTTTTAGGACATATTGTCTCGGGTGAGGGAATAGCCGTGGATCCATCGAAGGTAGATGCGGTTCAGAAGTGGGAAGCGCCGAAAAACGTATCTGAAGTTCGAAGTTTCTTGGGATTAGCGGGCTATTACAGAAGATTTATCCGTGATTTCTCCAAGATTGCGGTGCCTTTAACCAGTCTGACGAAGAAAGAAGTTAAGTTTGAATGGAATGAATCTCAAGATCGAGCCTTTGAGACTCTGAAACGTAAGCTAGTAGAAGCGCCGATTCTGGCCTTACCTGAGGGTAATGATGATTTTGTAGTTTATAGTGATGCTTCTAAGATGGGATTAGGCTGTGTGTTGATGCAAAGGGATAAAGTAATTGCCTACGCATCAAGGCAGCTAAAGGCGCATGAGAAGAATTATCCGACGCATGATTTAGAACTTGCAGCCGTGACTTTTGCATTGAAGATTTGGCGGCATTATCTGTATGGGACTAGATGCAAGTTATATACGGATCACAAAAGTCTGAAGTATATATTTGACCAAAAAGAGCTGAATATGCGACAAAGGCGATCTATGGAATTGATTAAAGACTATGACTGTGAGATCCTTTACCATCCAGGTAAAGCAAACATTGTAGCAGATGCCCTAAGCCGCAAAACCGGACAAGACCATTATACCCGATGTTATGCTTTGACTTCTGTTGTTATGGAGTCTGCCTTGCCTGAGTCGATTATTGCCGCTCAAACCGAAGCCATTCGGGATGAGAATTTGAAATCTGAACGTATGGTTACTTATGTGACCAAGCTGACCCTTGATAATCGTGGTCTTAGACGGTTCATGAATAGAATATGGGTCCCTAGATTAGGAGGAATTCGTGATCAAATTCTGTCGGAGGCTCATATGTCAAAATTTTCGGTACATCCTGGTTCTACTAAAATGTACCAAGATTTGAAAACTGAATATTGGTGGCCTGGAATGAAGAAGGACGTAGGACGATATGTAGAAAATTGCATGACTTGTTTACAAGTCAAATCGGAACATCAGAAGCCGTATGGGGAACTACAACCATTGCCAATCCCGGAATGGAAGTGGGACCACATAACTATGGACTTTGTGACGAAGCTGCCCAGGACTAAGCGGAATCATGACTCTATATGGGTAATAGTGGATCGACTTACTAAGTCAGCTCATTTCCTACCCATATGTGAAGATGAACGCCTCGAAAAGTTAGCTGAATTGTACGTAAAGGAAATCGTGACTAGACATGGTGTGCCATTGTCTATAGTATTTGACCGTGACAGCAGATTTACTTCACATTTTTGGAAGGCTTTTCAGAATGGACTAGGTACTGAACTTAAGATGAGCACCGCCTATCATCCTGAAACGGACGGGCAAAGTGAGAGAACGATTTTGACCTTAGAAGATATGTTACGCGCCTGTGTGATTGATCTCGGTGGAAGTTGGGATACTCACCTGCCGTTTGTGGAGTTTGCTTATAACAATAGTTATCACTCGACTATTGGTATGCCTCCCTATCAGCTTTTGTACGGACGTCGATGCCGAACTCCAACCTGTTGGAGGGAAACAGGTGAACGCCCGATCTCTGGACCAGCGATTTTGCAGGAAGCACACGACCAACTACAGTTGATTCGACAGCGGATTCAGACCTCTCAAGACAGACAAAAGAAGTATCATGATAGAAGACGTAAGCCAATTGCGTTTGAAGTTGGAGATAAAGTGTTGTTGAAGGTCTCGCCAAGAAAAGGGATAGTAAGGTTCGGCAAACGGGGGAAGTTGAGCCCTCGATTTGTGGGTCCTTTTGAAATTCTCGAGCGTGTAGGATTGCAAGCCTACCGATTAAAGCTGCCTGCCGAAATGACTGGGATTCATGATGTATTTCATGTGAGTAATCTTCGAAAGTGTTTAGCTGACGCTGAAGCTGTGATTCCTTGG
Source organism: Centrapalus pauciflorus (assembly GCA_020465985.1). Lineage (NCBI taxonomy): Eukaryota > Viridiplantae > Streptophyta > Magnoliopsida > Asterales > Asteraceae > Centrapalus > Centrapalus pauciflorus. The sequence goes on along the minus strand of JAANYP010003605.1, from coordinate 41,401 downwards.
AAAGACGTGCAAATTGATGAGCAGTTGCGATACGAAGAAGAGCCCGAGCGTATAATCGATCATAAGGTTTCGAAATTGCGCAGCAAGGAAATTCCAATGGTGTTAGTTCAATGGAAATACCATAAGGGATCTGCGCAAACTTGGGAACGAGAAGACGAGATTAGGCAGAAGTATCCGAAGTTATTCCTGTTTTAGTCGATTCCGAGGACGGAATCAATTTAACGGGGGAAGATTGTAACAGCCCGTAATTTATTAAATACAAATTACAGCAACAGACTTTGGATAATAAAGCAATTTTATCCAAATATTAGTAATTAACCGAAATCATGAATCTTAAATAGGTAATTATATTAAGTCATATTTAATTATGATAAGTTGCCCCAAATTAGCTGAAATAAAGTTAATAAACAAAATTCAGCTACTTGACAAATTAAAGACTGAAAATGACGAAACAGACTATAATGAATAAAAATGGGACTAAAAGACAATTATAGCAAATCTAGAAATTCTTTGCTATTAATTTCATCTGAAATGCAAATCAGATTGATGGGAATAACAGTTGGTCGATACCGGAAATTCAGTAGAAAATCTGATTTTCTCTCTATTTTCTATAAATAGAGCATCTCCCCTCATTTCTTAAGTTTGGAAAAACTAGAATCCTCTCTCTCTCTCTCTCTCTACAATCTGACTTCTCTCTAGAATTTCTCCCAAACGATCCGTCGGATTCTCGTGATTTATACGCCATCGGTTAGAGATCGTCGAGCTCTTCACGAATCTATCATTGCATGTTAGATTTCGTCTGGATTTAAGGTAAAATCGACCATCTTTCTGACTTTTATTTCGGTTTTTGTTGAGCAAATTCGAGTTTGCTCAAAACCCCTTCATTCGAAGCTGATTTACTCTCGTTTAGGACTTGTTTTTGCTTGGAAATCATCTATAGTCGAAGGATATAGCTTGGACGAAGGTTAGTATCTATTTTTCCGTCATTTATGTTCATGTTTAGTAGCTAAAACCTGGAAAAAACGTTGAACATGAAGAACAGATTCGAAAAATCCTTGTTTAGACTCGAATGAGTGATATTTTCGAATCTAACCCCTAGACTCGAAGGGGTGCTGGTTTCGAATCTAACTCCCTAGAATCTGTGCTGATTTCGAATCTATCCTAGAATATATGCCTAGTTCGAATCTATCTCCATAGATTCGAAATAAGGCTATTCGAATCTAATGTTGTCCTCGAATCTAATGCTGCTTCGAATCTGTTGTGTGCCTTTCGAATCTAGGAGTATATCCGAGTCTATGCATGTGTTTCGAGTCTAATTACCTATTTTGAACCTATGCCTTTCGAATCTAGCTCAACTAGATTCGAATTTAAACTTGCTCGAATCTATTCCCTTTAATTCGAGTTTGAGTATGTTCCTAGCCAAGGATTAATTCCTAAATCAGATTAAGTTATTTAAGCAACCTATTATAAATGAAAGTATCCTTTGATATTGATAAAAATCATAAGTTCAAGATGCATAACCATTTTATGCACAAATAAATTAACAGACTCTGTACGAACCCTTAGAATATGTATGTCCTGTTTCACCTTGCTAAGTAATACGTTTGGCTTTGTTTCAAGGCCATATATACATCTGTAATTAGATGGATCGTATTAATCTGATAAGAATAGACTCACCTTGGGAGGATAGGAACTACCTCAGACTCGACAGTCAGAATTGACAATAACCTAATTATAACTAGGGTTATATGGATAGATCATGTTACAGACTTGACATTAATATGCCAGACTTGAAACTGAACTGCAGGAAACCGCCGATTTGACAGAGTAAACTGAACCGCTTAATTCGTTAAGCATTATCTGACTACGGACCACTGTGAGTGACAAATTTCATTAAATACTTGCATATATTTCGATACTTATTGGTGAATGTCATCGACTGTATGGAAACTTCCGATTGTTGCTGCATGTTTCTTTAATACTATATTGTATCATAGAAACGTACTTTTGACATTACTGAAGCTAGACACTTGAATTGCCTTGATTGCATGTTCACTTTTACATTTTATGTAAATACTTATCATGCTTACTGCTTACTTGACTGTTGATATACTTGCCGCTGCATACTGCATTATCCGACAGGACCGAATGTGAGATCTCCATTCACAGGAGGGAATTCTGCAGATTCCTTTCCTATTTGACTTGTTTCCATACATTTCCCGTAGGGCTTAGGCCTTACACAGGGGAATACAAACTGGGTTGTCTCCCAACCTTTTTGTCGTCTCTGACGTATTGCCGACAGGAGCTGATAGTATGTTATATGTGTATGGTAACTAATGGAACTCTGTTTACTCACTAAGCAACGTTAGCTTACCCTGTCATGACAACTCTTTTTCAGGAAAAGCTGATAAGGGCAAGACCATAGCAGGTAGTCCGTCCCAGGCTAAGTGAATCTGGACATTTGATGAATAGCAGACTTTTGGATTTTTTTTGCTGAAGCTTATTTTGAAAAGATGATGCGGTCTCGGGTAGCTTGTTCAGTCTTCCGCACTCTGATTGAAGATTTAGAAGCTAGTTTAGACCACCATTTGATCTTTAACTTATTGTTGTAATTAAGTATTCAGGCTGATGGACCTGTGGTATCAAACAAATAGTAATACTTATTACTTAATGAAATGAAATATTATGACGTGTACTGTTTGTGGTAACTTGGATGTTACACAAAGCACACAAGAAGACACTCGTTGTGTGACCAAATGGTTGCAATCAGCTACACATACATAAAAATAAAGTCTTCATTGCATTGACAATAGTCACACAAAATACAAGTTTACCTCACTTAAAAGAGTACATGGTCACACTTTTTAACACCTACGACCACATTTGACATAATTTTATGTGACCGAAGCCCACAACAACACACTTATTGGGTGACCAAACAGTTGCAATTAGCCACACACACATAAAAATAAAGTGGCCATTGCATGGACAATAGTCACACATAATACAAGTTTACCTCACTTAAAAGAGCATATGGTCTCACTTTTTAACACCTATGGCCACATTTGGGGTAAATTTATGTGACTAAAGCCCACGGCAACAGACTCGTTGTGTGACCAAATGGTTGCAATCAGCCACACACACATAAAAATAAAGTGGCCATTCCATGGAAAATAGTCACACAAAATACAAGTTTACCTCACTTTAAAGGGCATATTGTCACACTTTTTAACACCTACGGCCACATCTGGCATAATTTTTTTATGTGACCGAAGCCCACAACAACACACTCGTTGTTTGACCAAATGGTTGCAATCGGCCACACACACATAAAAATAAAGTGGCCATTGCATGGACAATAGTCACACAAAATACAAGTTTACCTCACTTAAAAGAGCATATGGTCACACTTTTTAACACCTACGACCACATTTGGCATAATTTTATTTGACCAAAGCCCACAACAAGACACTCCTCGCGTGACCAAATGGTTGCAATTAGCCACACACACATAAAACTAAATGACCATTGTATTGACAATAGTCACAAAAAATGCAAGTTTACTTCACTTAAAATAGCATATCGTCACACTTTTTAACACCTACGACCACATTTGACATAATTTTATGTGACCAAAGCCCAGAACAACACACTCATTGTGTGACCAAATGGTTGCAATCGGCCACACACAAATAAAAATAAAGTGGCCATTACATGGATAATAGTCAAACTAAATACAAGTTTACCTCACTTAAAAGAGCATATGGTCACACTTTTTAACACCTACGACCGCATTTAGCATAATTTTATGTGACCAAAGCCCACAACAAGACACTCGTTGTGTGACCAAATGGTTGCAACCAACCACACCCAAATAAAATTAAAGTGGCCATTGCATGGACAATAGTCACACAAAATACAAGTTTACCTCACTTAAAAGAGCATATGGTCACACTTTTAACACCTATGGCCACATTTGGCATAATTTTATGTGACCAAAGCCCACAAAAAGACACTCGTTGTGTGACCAAATGGTTGCAATCAACCACACCCAAATAAAATTAAAGTGGCCATTGCATGGACAACAGTCACACAAAATACAAGTTTACCTCACTTAAAAGAGCATATGGTCACACTTTTTAATTGCTACGACCACATATGACATAATTTTATATGACCAAAGCCCACAGGAAGACACTCGTTGTGTGACCAAATGGTTGCAATCAGCCACACATACATAAAAATAAAGTGTTCATTGCATGGACAATTGTCACACAAATTACAAGTTTACCTTACTTAAAAGAGTATATGGTCACACTTTTTAACACCTACGGCCACAATTGGCGTAATTTTATATGACTACAGCCCACGACAACAGACTCGTTGTGTGACCAAATGGTTGCAATCAGCCACACACACACATAAAAATAAAGTGGCCATTGCGTGGACAATAGTCACACAAAATAGAAGTTTAGCTCACTTTCAAGGGCATATTGTCACCCTTTTTAACACCTACGGCCACAATTGGCATAATTTTATGTGACCGAAGCCCACAACAACACACTCGTTGTGTGACCAAATGGTTGCAATCAGCCACACACACATAAAAATAAAGTGGTCATTGCATGGACAATAGCCACACAAAATACAAGTTTACCTCACTTAAAATAACATATGGTCAAACTTTTTAACACCCTCGGCCACATTTGGCATAATTTTATGTGACCGAAGCCAACAACAACACACTTGTTGGGTGACCAAATGGTTGCTGTCAGCCACACACACATAAAAATATAGTAGCCATGGTATGGACAACAGTCACACAAAATACAAGTTTACCTCACTTAAAAGAGCATATGGTCACACTTTTTAACACCTACGGTCACATTTGATATAATTTTATGTGACCAAAGCCCACAATAAGACACTCCACGTGTGACCAAAGGGTTGCAATCAGCCACACACACATAAAACTAAAGTGGCCATTGTATTGACAATAGTCACACAAAATACAAGTTTACCTCTCTTAAAAGAGTATATGGTCACACTTTTTAACACCTACGGCCACATTTGGCGTAATTTTATGTGACTAAAGCCCACAACAACACACTCGTTGTGTGACCAAATGGTTGCAATCAGCCACAATACATAAAAATAAAGTGGCCATTGCATGGACAATAGTCACACAAAATACAAGTTTACCTCACTTTAAAGGGCATATTGTCACCCTTTTTAACACCTACGGCCACATCTGGCATAATTTTTTTATGTGATCGAAGCCCACAACAACACACTCGTTGTGTGACCAAATGTTTGCAATTAGCCACACACACATAAAAATAAATTGGCCATTGCATGGACAATAGTCACACAAAATACAAGTTTACCTCACTTAAAATAGCATATGGTCACACTTTTTAACACCTACGGCCACATTTGGCATAATTTTATGTGACCGAAGCCCACAACAACGCACTTATTGGGTGACCAAATGGTTGCTGTCGGCCACGCACACATAAAAATAAAGTGGCCATTGCATGGTAAATAGTTACACAAAATTCAAATTTAGCTCACTTAAAAGAGCATATGGTCACACTTTTTAACACCTACGACCACATTTGGCATAATTTTATGTGACCAAAGCCCACAACAAGACACTCCTCGTGTGACCAAATGGTTGCAATTAGCCACAGACACATAAAACTAAGGTGACCATTGTATTGACAATAGTCACACAAAATACTAGTTTACCTCACTTAAAAGAGCATATCATCACAGTTTTTAACACCTACGGTCACATTTGACATAATTTTATGTCACCAAAGCCCAGAACAACACACTCATTGTGTGACCAATGGTTGCAATCAGCCACACACAAATAAAAATAAAGTGGCCATTGCATGGATAATAGTCAAACAAAATACAATTTTACCTCACTTAAAAGAGCATATGGTCACACTTTTTAACACCTACGGCCACATTTGGCATAATTTTATGTGACCAAAGCCCACAACAAGACACTCGTTGTGTGACCAAATGGTTGCAACCAACCACACCCAAATAAAATTAAAGTGGCCTTTGCATGGACAATAGTCACACAAAATACAAGTTTACCTCACTTAAAAGAGTATATGGTCACCCTTTTTTACACCTACGGCCACATTTGACCTAATTTTATGTGACCAAAGCCCACAACAAGACATTCGTTGTGTGGCCAAATAGTTGCAATCAGGCACACACAAATAAAAATAAAGTGCCCATTGCATGGACAATAGTCACACAAAATACACTTTCGCTTGATTTTAAAGAGCATATGGTCACACATTTATGGTTTCGGTCACTCTTTCTAAATGGATACGGCCACTAACCATCTAATGTTACCGAATGGACCCTTTGGTCAACGGACCTTTAGTCACACACACAATGAAAAAACAAGTGTGACCGTATGGTTATCGTCACACATTTCTGGTGTGACCAAAGCAAAAATTTGTACCAGTCTGTTCACAAAAAGGGAAGACCCACATATACTGCTAGTCCAAAATTATGTAGATGATATTATATTTGGATCTACTGACCCTAAGTTTTTTAAGGAATTTTCATCCCTAATGGAGTCTAGGTTTGAGATGAGTTTGATGGGGGGAAATGAATTTTTTCCTCGGATTTCAAACAATTTGAAGATGAGATATTTGTGTACCAGTCGAAATATACTCTTGACATTCTCAAGAAGTATAAGTTAGACTCTTACACGGCTATCGCAACTCCAATGGCTTCAAACTGTAAGTTCGACACTGATCCTGCTAGGAAAAGTGTTGATAATACAACTTACAGAGGGATGATTGGTTCCTTACACTACATTACGGCCAGCAGGCCGGATATAATGTTTTTTCTACATGTCTTGGTGCTCGCTTTCAGGCCGATCCAAAAGAATAACACGTTACTTCGGCTAAACGCATATCTCGTTATCTTAAGTATACACCCGAGCTTGGTCTATAGTATTAAAAGGGAACCAACTACGATCTTACCTCCTTTTCATATGCTGATTTTGCAGGTTGCAGAGTAGACCGGAAAAGCACATCAAGTCAGATTCAGTTTTGGGGTGACAGACCGGTGAGTTGGTCTTCCATAAACCAGAACTGTGTATCCACATCCACAGCCGAATCTGAGTATGTAGCAGCCGCAAGTTGTTGCTCTCAGGTGCTATGGATGAGAACATAGTTACGGGATTATGGATTTTCACTCTCCAACGTCCCAATATACTGTGATTCCCGAAGTGCAATATCTATATCTTGCAATCCCGTGCAGCACTCAAGAACAAAACACACAGACATCAGGTATCATTACATTAAAGACCACATAGAAAAAGGGACAATAGAACTGTATTTTGTAGGCATGGAATTTCAACTTGCTGATATATTTAGTAAGCCTTTAGACGAACCTCATTTTCGGTTCTTAGTATCTCAATTGGCATGTTAAATCCCCCCTCTAGTTAAATTTCAGATATTCTTTAAATAATTTTTTTTCAAACAATTTTCATAATTGTTTGAAATTCCTTTATTTAGAAAATATATGGTACATCAATTTAAAGAAAGTGTCATAAAATTATTTTTAGTATCTGTTTATCTATGTATGTCTTTAATGTTGGTGAACTTGACAACTGCTATGTGATATGTTCATCATTGAGTGGGAAGCTTCAATATCCAGATTTGTTGGACTTTCGAGATTCTATAGAAGCTCTGGATTCAAATTAATAGGGTAATTGTCCAATTGAGGGGGAGGAAAAGATGAAACGCAGTTTTAAGTTATTTAAATTACTTTTTTATTTACTTTTTTGTGTCTTACTTTGAAAAACCTTAAAATATACAAAAAGATTTTATCTAATTCTGTCATTTGCAAATATCTCGAAAATTCAAAAAACGATTTTCATTTTTTTCTTATGTCTAATTACTTTTAATTTTAGTTTATTTATCTATTTTGTTTTTTTTTTTTTTAAGTTTTTGAATTTTTTTAAAATGAAAATTTAAAAAACATTTTATTTTCTTTTGTTAAAATCAAGTGTGTTTTGTTTGTATTTATTTCTATTTGGTCCATTTTTCAAAAATTTAAGGCTCAATTTATTCCGTAAAATCTCGCGGGTCTTGGCTGACCCGCGCCCGACCGTTCACTATAAAAGGGTGGCGAATTCCTTCTTCCCTACGCTTCCTTCTCCGATACTGATACCACTGTAAAACCTCCATTATCGCTCACCAATCACTCAAAAAACCTCCAATCCTACTCGTATTTCTCACGATTTATTGCATATTCCTTCTAATCGCATACCAGGTAACACTTCTCTTCCTTTATCTTCAAGTTTAACATGCGTTTCATCAGTTTTAAAATTCTAAGTATTTTCAAGGGGTTTCCCTCTGATTTTCAGCTTTTCAGGTTAGTAGATCTTACTGTAAGTGTTCATGTAGTTAGGAAAAATGTTAGTTATCATTTCTAGTGTTAGGATTTGCATTTTTAAGCATTTTTGTGCATATGCGACTGTAGACGACTGTAGACGTCTGCATATGCAAGAAATAATTATAAGTACATGCATTGGATCCATCCGAACTTCGGGTCCATCCAAAATTCAGACCCTTTGAACTTTGGTTGTTCATATTTTCCTAAGTGTATGTCATGGACTCATCCGAACTTCGGGTCCATCCGGAATTCAGACCCTTTAAACTTTGGTTGTTCATATTTGCCTAAGTGTATGCCATGGACCCATCCGAAATTCAGACCCTCTAATCTTCGGTTGTTCATATTTGCCTAAGTGAATGCCAAGGACACATCCAAACTTCAGCCTAATCTGAAACTTGGGTCCATCCGAACTTCTGGCCATACACATGTTATATTCCTTAACTTTATTTGTCATGCATAATCCCATCCGAACTTCGGTTCCAACCGAATTTCGGACAGGGTTCATCTAAACTTCGGGCCTTCATCTGAAATTTAACACTTAGTAATTTTTCTTTTATTTTCTAATTACATATCAAATATCTCCAAAAACAAAATAAGTTCCTATTGCTTGATCCATTGGTTATAGTTAGCAATAGGAGTTTGAGTGAACACATCTAATCTAACATTGGTTTCTATACGGTCGACTTTGGATTTCCTTTAGTAGAACTTCCATTCTACTGATAAAAATCCTGATGTTTTAAACAGAATAGATGGGTTCTATCTCACACCTATTTCAGACTAAATCACAATGTCCTACTTATTTAGATAAGTCTGCTTAACTAACCATTTTGCTTTAATACGGGACTCATGGAACAACCAATCTCTCTAATCATTCTCTATCCTCCTATCCCTCACAACAACCAACAACTGCCAAAAGCCAGCCTCCTTCATCGAGCCCACTTTACAGAATTCGCCCCCCATAACTGGTAGCCTGACCTGTCACTTCTCCGTGATGAAGCCGAGGATATCACCTTTGCTATCTTCAAGGGCCATCCTATCTACTATTCCCTCACCACTGCCATCGTCGTACCCAGTATATACCTCCAACAATTTTGCTTCCATTCCAAATATATCAATGAGGCAATCCCTCATTTCGTCACCAAAATTGATTCCGTTCCAATCCGCCACATTCTATGCCTACCTACAGAACATTACTCCTTAGCCAAATACACCTTTGCCCCCTACCTAAACCTATTCAAATTCTCCAAGAAGTCCAATCTCTTGGCTATGAAAGTATACCTTCAAAGACATCTGATTTCAAAATGAAACAATTACAATCGCATTGACGCATCTTCTTTGAAGTTCTCAACAGATGTTTCACTGGGAAACACTTTGGACACGACTCCGCAAGCATCCATGTCCTGGCCAAGTTCTCCGCATTCGCTCATGACCGACATTTCGACAATGCTCAGTTCATCTTCGATGAACTCAAACGGGCGGTTCAGGACAAGGGAACAAAGAAAGAGAGGAAATTTATTCCCTTCCAATGATTCTCGCAATTGTTTATCCAATATGCAATGGAGCTTGATGAAGAGATCCATGAAAGACCGGAGGCCGATGTTTACAAAACAGTTGCGCTTCAACGATTCAAGCTCCCGAGAGAACTTCCTCGAGTGTCAATGATGGACATCCCCTAGTCTCTTCTTAGACTGGCAGACTGGCGCTCAGAAAGGGTCCTGGTGTATCTTCAGGGCGTGTATCCAGAATAGACTCTATCAGATCCGACAGAGTCATCCACTTCTGCAAGTGAGGAGAGTGTGAGTGAGGAAAAAGGACATGAGGCTGATAATGATAACATTTTGGGGTCATGTGAGTGGGAGTTAAGCGCGAATAGAGAGGGAGAAGGTGGTGAGAGGCCAGAGACGGCAGATTCAGAACGAACCGTCTCTGACCCTTTGATGGTAGAGAGTGTGAGGGCTAAGGGAGAAACATCAACCCAAAGCTGGAGAGGTCACCAAAGGCTACTAGTCCAGTTGCCGCCTCTAACCCCCAGCCACTCAGGTTCCCCTCAACGGGAACCTGTTTCATTCAATGGGTATCAAGCACATATGCCATCACCCCCTCGCTCGAAGGGGGGGGGGGGGGGTAGATGTTGAAGAAGGTCACCTGCTGCGCCAGGTGACTGTCAATTCAGATTAATCAATCACAAATAAAAACACAAACAATAATGAACACAGGAAACACTAACCAAATGATTATTTGCACCAAAATAGGAATTATAGATAGATGAAAGAATGCGTACAATGTAGCCCTAAACTTGCTATGAAATTCCGTGCAAATCACAATGTCAGATCAGTACCGTTTACAAAACAACATGTACTATTTATACAAAAATACCTAACTATGAGATAATTACAAAACAACCCCTAGACTAATTATTTTCATCAACTAAAACACACTCCAACATTCTTCCCCTTTGATGAAATATAATCGGTCTTCAGTTCGATAACCCAAGATTCATCTAAAGATGACGGATACTCTTCCTGTTTGAAAGCCTCCAATTGATCTTTGAAATGAATTCTACAATCAGCTTTCTGTCGTTAACGCTAAGAGCACCCTTCTTCGTCTTTCTTTTCTTATCAGCAGTCAGCTTTCCTTTCAAGACTGTCTTCACCTTTTGTAAAGTTCCATCACAAAAATTATTCAACTCAATGCTCCGCATAGCCCTCAGATTTTGATCTTTATCTTTGTAGATTGCAACTGAATGCTTGGCCATGACTACTTGAAACTCTTTCAAATTTTCCATTAATTTGATGAAACGGTTAGGCGCAGTGATGTTATCTTCCTCATACCTCTTTCAACCCTAATTTGTAAATTTTGCACTGACATAAGCACCAATTTGGTGTGCATGAAGTGAAACAGAGTCTTAAGTGGAAATCTACAATGTTCATTTCTTTTGTTTCTGCACAACTCGTCAAAAAGATCTTCAATATCAACCAAATGCATTCCAAACATATATGCCTCAGTGAATACGTATGTATTACCATCAGCTCTGGTCACGGTAAAAGTAGGATAAAAGATTTTCACGAAACGATCCTTCTCAATCTTTACCAGATCTACAATCCTAAATTCACTTCGGATCTTATCCACCGACTGAGCTTTATTTTGCAGAAAACTAGCATAATTTGCTAAATTTGGCATATTAGGCTCAAGCACCCTAAACAACTTCAATAATGTGCACCGGGCTTGCTTTTTACAGAATACCTTCTTTTCAAGGTGATCTTCTAGGTAAAGAAGCTTGTTTTTCTTTCTGATATAATCAGCAGATTGCTTTATAGATAAGTCCAACATTTTTATCTTCGTCTTCTTACTTAATTCATATTCATTAAGAAGTGTCAACATATCACTGATTTCTTTTTGAAATACCCTTTGAGCTTTAAACCTGAACTGATGTGGTCTTTGAAACTCATCATCCAAAATATATTCATTAAAGAATCTATCCATGATCTCAACTTCGTTCAGCTCCTTAACCACTTGGGGTGTCACATTCTTCATTGGAAATGGCTCAGCTACCTCTTCTTTTATAGTAACCGTTACCTCAGGCTTTTCAACCGTCGGCGTCGGTACATCATCTTTCAATATTTCTTTCACCAGATCCTCCTCTTCCTCAATCCTTTCAGCTCTCAAAGATATTTCATTCAGATCAAACATATCATCATCATTAGACAACTCAATTTCCACTTCTTTCTCAACTCCCTCAATCAATAATGTTTTCCCTTGATCTTCGTTGTCGGAGTCATCATATTCTTCAAAATTATAAATTCCTGATTGAACACTTAAAGGAACTGGAACATCTTCATTAAGAATTAATTCCAGCTCACTTTGAGCATCAACATACTTTTCTTTTGAGCTCCCTGCTTCTCCAACCTCTTGTCCTCCCTTCTCCTTTTCTTGTTCTGGATATGTTATCATCAGAATGCCAGTTTGTGTAAGGTCGACCAATGCAAGATCTATCTAGACGCGGATCCGTTAACGAGTGCGGAATCCTCGTTGACGGTTAGACGGACAACTCTCAACCAACGGAACACGGAGACTATTAGACGCTGAACGAACGACACACGAACGATCCTACGTACTAATTCTCTCCGAAACGGGACTCACCTAGCTGATAAACTCGAGATCGCCTATTGCTTAATTCCTCACGAATTCTGCCAAAGGTCTGCTAATGATTCGAGTCTATCCCTAATTATAGACCCTGATTCGAGTCTGTTGTGGGCCAACCTCGAATCTGGCCTAAGGCCCTATTCGAATCTGTCCATCTGACAGATTCGAATCTATCCTATATTCGAATCTATGGATACATTCGAATCTATCACAGATTCGAATGCCTTCCTTAACCTATTCGAATCTAGCCAATTGCACTTAAACACTTAAGTGATGAAACTTATGTTTTAACTTATGCTTGACATAATCTTTGATCTTTATGTTTGAACTTCTTGTAATATGTTACATCAAGTTCAAACACACAATCAATAACAGACAAACACATATTAAACATATATATCAAAATACTGGTTAACTCAGAATATTACTTAAATCAGAATATTACTTAAATCATAATCGATTAGACTGCTATCGTCACACAGGGTGTACCAACAGACTCCCCCTTGACGATAGCTTCTAATTATTTACATGACATCAAATTTAAGTACTAGAGCTATATATATTACTACCTGCATATAATCCCGCATCTATACAAACTTTAACTATCTTTTGGAACTTCCTGGCTTCAGATCTCCATGGTTCAGTGAAGAAGATAGGCTGATCGTGAAGCTTCTTCAGGTCGTCCTTAGATAGGTTTATCAAATGCAGAGGATCATATACTTTCAAAATAACCTGCTCGTCTTGATCTTCCATGATAGCTTCAGCAGTGTCAATCTCTAGGTACCACCACTTCATGTTGCTCAAAACATTCTGTGGCATTGGTTTCATAGGTACTTTCTTCAGACATTTGACTGGCTTGTACACCATTCTGGCCCAAGGTCTTCCAGTATGAGGATCTATCCTTGATCCATCCTCGACCCTTTTGCCTGTTCTCGGCTTAAGCCTCTCAAATTTGCCTGATCGCCCTTCTTTCCTTATAATTCTTTCAATAACGCTCGCGTAGGGATCATTTCCAATATTGATCAGCTCCTTCCAGGCTAATTCTTTAACTTCAATCTTGGGCAATGAATTAAAAGCTTTCAGTGTCCGCCTCAAGTATTGAAGGCCATCTCTTCTCTTCAAAATAAACAGCTGCAGTTCTCTGTCAAAGAACCAGCTAATAATCCCTCCAGCGAAATTTCCAGCACCTGGATTCCTCATCTTCTTCTTCATCTTCAGCTGATCTTTCTTTTCTTCCTTCTTGAACCAAAGATTTAACAGATCAGCTCTAGATGGCTCTTTCTCAGCCTCTTCAAGGTCTTTATATTCAGCTGAGGCTTCTTTGATGTAATCAATATCAATCACATTATGATCTTGGCTTTCATACAGTTCAGTGATTGGTTGTGAATTGATTATTACTTCGTTAACGTGATCATCTTCATCATCTATCATTTCATCATCTGATTTCCAGTCAGCGACATCATCTGGAATAAACTCACCTTCTTCTAAATCTTCAATATCATCTTCAAAATCAAACTCCATCAGCTCTTCTTCAATATCTTTTAGCGCATCGATCATGTCGCTATCTAAAGTCCTTGAAGAACCAGCTTCTCCTCCCGCTCCTCCTACTTCTCCCCTTGTACTAGGCTCCCCCTCAGATTGAGCAGTCTGAGCAGCAGAAAAATCTACTGGCTCATTCTGTCTTTGTGGGCTTGGATCATTGCCTTGGTTGTCTTCATCATCTTCATGTCTCGGTCTCTGTGCTTCCTGATCACGGCACGATGTCTCCCCCTGAGCCTGTAGATTCTTCATTAACTGCTCAATAAGGGAGCGCATCGACCTTATCTCGGCTGACTGATCGCAAACAAAGGCCTTCAGCTCTAAGTTCTCTTCCTGAACTGTGTCCACTATCTTCTTTAGATCGGCATTATGAGTCTGAATCTCGCCGACTGCCTTTGTTAGGCCTAAGATTTGGATATTTTGGAAATCGACTCGCGCTTTGAGATGCTGAAACCTTTGATTGTCGGCGTATGAGGATGAGGTTGATGGGATGGACTGAATTGGAGTTGGAGTGATTGGTGATGGAATATAAGGATCATCGTGAGGTGGTGGTGGTGGAATGTTGGTTTGAGGTTCTTGTTCTTGAGGTTGAGGGTTTTGAGATTGAGGAGTTTCTGGTTGTTCTGCGGAGACTGACGAGGATCCTTGCATGAACCTGTGACGTTTGGCCCGTTGCCTCGTCACAAGTTGAGAAACTACGTCTTCTTCGAAATCAGACTCCTCCGATTCTCTGGACTCTCGCCTCCTCGAAGCACCTTCATTAATAATCAATCTTGAACCATAGGTTCCAATTTGAATATGAGGATCTGTCGACACTGATTCTGGAGCTTCAACTTCAATCTCCTCCATCTCTTCTGATTCTGTAGCAGATGATGACTCATCATTGCCAGTCTGCTCTGGCACATATTCGTCAACATCTCTGAAGACATCTTCTTCTCCCTCTGGAGGCTCAAGCAATTCACCCACTAATGCAGCAGCTATATCTTCATTTGCATGTGGACCCGCCTCCCAAATTTCATTTAGTGTTTGGCACAATTGATCAGCTTCATTTGGGACAGATGACGGCCCGGCTTCCTGCATTTCTGGTTGCTGACTCGTAGAAGGCCTAGACTCCTGAGTCTGACTTGCAGTATCTCTTTGTCTTCGCCTTGGATCTCGGGGACGAACACGAGGCTGTTGTACTGGACGTTGCTGTTGTTGCTGTGGTTGGACATCAACTACCCCTGCCCAGTTGGCATTACTCGGGGCTTGAAATTCCCTATCCAGAATGGCACCAAATAGTGGACGTGCTTCCGGAACTGCTAACCTTCCTCGGTGTGAGGAACAGTCAGAATAGATACGCTTCTCCATAACATTGACGGTCAATGCATCATCAGATTGTGGCAGCTCAGGCAAGAAGTGCCTTATCAACATCATTACAAACCTCGGATACAAAAGGAACCTTTCTCTCTCAGGAGCCGTGATTTGATGGATAAATTCGAGAAAAGAACATCAGCTGCGAGAACTAAACTTCTTATTGTTATACCATCGCTCGATTCATTGCTGATTGGATTTTTTGTACTATATAATCAAAACCGCTTTCTTAGGCGCAACAACCGATCATAAACACATGGGACCAAGAAACGCCATGTCCTATCAACCCGCTTTTCATCTATGAATATTTTGTTGAACGTCCACGCTTGTATCCCCTCTCAAAAAAAGCTGCTTGCCTAATACTTAAAGGAAAGTCTGTAGGCCCGTCTTCTTGTTCTAGGGAACCCAACTGTAGCACTTGTCTCAAAATATCAGCGGAGAAAACCAAAGGTTGTCCGGCAATTCTAGTTCTTAACACTGTCGGGGTGACAGTGCAGTCCACCTGCAAGTGATCGTAAAATTGACGTACATAGGATATTAAAATCGGAATGTTTTCATACAACACATAACTTATTCTAGATTCCGCCAGAAAATCTAAAACTTCACGAAATCCCTGCGCCTCAGGGATGTTATGGGCAGGATTCAGTACCATATTGTGCTTGGGAACAAAAGCACGAAGCGCCATATCTGCACAATACATAAAATTGTTAGATTATTATTAAAAATCAATAAACTTGTTGAAATTCAAATTTGTTTTATCTTGTATTTGATTAAATACAAAATCTAACACAATTAAATTTCCACAAAGTTTAATAAAATTTAAAATTCAACAAAATCAATGACGTACAGATTCGAGAGAGTAACAGATCTCGAAGTGGCCCATATTCGAATTGTTACTGGACAGAGATTCGAATTTTATACCCCTATTCGAGTCTGCGGACCCGCTTCGAATATCTGGTCATTCTCGAATCTATTTGCTAGAATCGAGAGAAACCCATGATCAGATTCGAATGTCCATATCAGATTCGAAAAGGCCGGAATCTCTTTTTTTTTTCACAAAAAATCCAAGATTTTTTAACCCTTTGAAACTAGGTAACTCACATACTTTAGTTCAACTAGTTCTAATCACTGATTTAGCCTTAAATTGATATTTTATAGTCTAAACTTAGTTATTTCTGACCTAACCCTATTTTGGACCACTAAACAATCAAATGTGATGTTTAAGCCCAAATTTGTGTATGAAACCACCCAAATCTTGTTTATACAATCCAGTTGCTCTTATACCTAGATTTGAAAGTTCGAATCGACCACAAAAGCTTTTAGAATGGGCCTACCGTCGTTTAGTGGAAAACGATAGACTCGCGATAGATTCGCGATCGCCAGTGACAGATTCGAGAAATCAGATTCGAGGAATCGTCGAGAAGTAATGCTTTCACTGTGACTTTATATACTAATACCTTCGAGTCTATGTGTAGATTCGAGTCTACGACGATTCGAGAACTTCCAATTCGCGTATGTCTTAGCTTCGAAGCTACAAACACTTAGAAAAATTTCGGAAATTTGATTACCTTTAACTTTTTCCACTATTTTCTACTGTGTAGGTTTAAAACCAGAATAAACTATGCCAAATCTTTTACCCTAAGCTCAGATATTTCATGCATTGTATATTTTATCCAACTTTGAATGCACCCTCAGTAACTTTTGACCTTTTACCTAAGTAAAAACTAAACTATACGAAAATAAAATAAAATAAACTAAGGTAAAAATAAAATAAAATAAAATAAAATTTTGACTAAAAAAATTTAATCTAGACTTAAGTTATAATAATAAATTTACAAGCTAAGCTAAATACCAAACAACATATTTTTGGTGAGTATAGTCTAAGAAAGGTTCAATCAGATAGCGATGTCCGATACTAACTTTCAGTACTTAAACTTTCACTCTTAGGAATTTTTTGAATTCCTTTGATTGTTTGTCGTGACATACCCACTTAGCCGATTGTTGGTATTTTACCCTGTTAAACACTCTACATTTCGGAATATCCATTGGCCTTTTTATTTATCAGGAAATTATCTTACGTGACTCAGACATAGACATACTTTTATGATCAAGGCACACAGACAAAATTATAACTTGTTGGTATTTGCACACTTTCTTTAAAAGACCACACATGGACACAGGTCTGTATTCTCATACAACAAAGTGTCTAGTTCGACTTCTTAAGGTTTAACTTAAACGTTAGCAGATAGCGGTGACAGGTCTGTACTGACGTACAACCAAAGCGACATGTTGCTACCCCGAATCTAAACAGAGACAAAGGTCCTTGTACTTCCGTCAACAGAGTTGCATGTTTTCGACTCTCAGGTTTTCATGAATCTTTCTATTCTTTCCATTTTCAGACGTATTGATGTTGCCTATACATCCCAGAAAGTTTGCCATACCTATTAGGACTCAAGTTTGTATGTCTTTACATAAAAATTAAGCCGATTGGTCGTACCTCTAGGTTAGTGGACACGCTTGACTTTTCCTAGAATATTTTATTAGCCTTGAGATTCCCTATATGTATTATGCCTACCAACACATCGAACTAAATAAAGTATAACACTTAGGATTTAGTTGCATTATGTGTGAAAGCCTAAATACTTAGAGTCTGTAACGACGGTGCTAATTTTCGTCACTTTGAACCTATGTATCTAAGACTTAACTCCTTTTCTGATATTCTCCTTTTTTTTTTGTTGTATTTTTGTAATTTTCTCTCTTTTTTCTTTTGTTTTTCATAGCAAAACGCATTAAACTAAGCTATCCTACTAACTTACTAAAAATAGAAACTTACTAAAAATAGAAACTAACTAAAAATAGAAACTTTCCTAAATTAGAAACTTTCCTAAATTAGCAGACTACTGTAAAAAGAAAGAAATATAACAACTATAAAAGGAAATAAAATACTACTAAGGTCAATTTAATCTGGGTTGCGCATTCCATTAAGTTGAATTAAATACTCAAATCGTGACTTATCAAACGCTTTGGTAAATAAATCAGCATTATTATCTTCAGTTGCCACCTTTACCAGTT
>JAANYP010003605.1:0-20301 GCA_020465985.1 Centrapalus pauciflorus | reverse complement strand
TAACCCTTGTTCCGTAGGAGTTCTCCACTTGGTCTAAGAACCCGATGAGCTTTGCAGTCGTCTCGTCCTTCGTACCTAAAAAGAAAACCCATGAAAACCGTGAGTAATCGTCAGTGATACTAAGCAAAACCAACTACCTCCTATCTCCTTTTGTTGATAGGCCGAAAAGGTCCATATGCAACAAATCGAATGTCGCGAGTTATGGAGTTCAGCTTCTTGGACTGTGGTCTTTTTTATGTTGCTTGCCCTTCATGCACGCGTAGACACTTCTTCCACCTGAAAGCTCTTCAGAGGCACACCTTGGCACCAAACCATCTTCGTTATGTAGTTCATTTTCCTAAGGTGCAAGTGTGCATGCGTCTGTTGCCACAAAACGATTCCGTCTCCGAGTTACTGCGACACTTTTGATGTAAGCAGATCGGACCCATCGAATTATCTGGCTTGTTCATATATCGGAGCATGTACAAGTAATTCTTCCTTGGAGCCCGCATCAATATCCAATCTTCAGGTATCTTGAATCCCGGCTTTAGCACTAACGCCTCAGTGTCAGTAAATAACACTGAGTTCTTCTTATCACAGATTTGAGAGACACTAATGAGATTATGAACCAGTTTATCAACGTGATAAACTTGATCCAAAGTAATCGTCCCATTAGTGACTTCTCCAGTTCCAGTGATATTTCCACCCTTGTTACCCGCGAATGATACACATCCCCTATTACCCCCCTTGAAGTCTGTGAGAAGACTTCTTTCCCCCGTCATGTGCCTGGAGCAACCACTGTCGACGAACCACTTGTTGTTTGGACCGGTAGTTATCTCCTGCACATGAAAGAAAATAGGTTAGTTATCACGGGGAACCCAAGCCATGACTGACTTGGTAATACCATTCTCGTCCACATACGTGAACTCTTCCAAGTACCCATCTCGCCGTTCAGGTGACTTGGGTCTTTGAACTGAATTCAGTTGTGGTGCCGAGTGATTTAGATTCACTCTTTGCCTTTGAGTAGGCATTTGTTGTGGTGCTCTAGAATAACTCTTATTGTACTGCATTTCAGACTGTGATCCCTGAGCTCTTACCGGAACATAATGTCTAACGGGAGTATGTGACCTAACTGGAGTGTGTGACCTGCTAGGTGTTGTGCTCCTATAGACTTGTTGAGGTGCTGACCTAGATTGATTAATGACACGATTTGGCGAATTTGTCCTAACCACTTCTTTTGGTCCAACCTTAACCGGTGTTTGTTTCACAACAGGTTTTGGTGCGGCCTGCACAGTTTTCTCGGTACTCTGAGAACTACTCGTGCTCGCCACACTTGTCGAGGGCTTAATAGGTGTTGGGTTCACTGTCTTAGGGGTAACATCTGCTAACCTATTTGGACAGTGAGAAGCAACATGCCCTTTCTCGTGACATCTAAAGCAAGACATCTTATCCATGGACTTTTTGGTTGGTCCCTTAGATCTAGGTGTCTCACTAGTGTCTACATCCTTTGGTACATCTACAGTGTCTGTCTCTTCGACCTGGTCAGCCCATGAAATTTTCTGTTTTCCTGCAGGTGTTTCACTGGAGGAAGACACAAATTTCACTTTCTTGACCTTGACGGTTGAGTCAGTCACCTTAGGTGTATTTTCAACTGTAGGCTCAGGTGTCGGTTCAGGTAGGTCCTCTAAGTCTACTGAGTTGTCAGTTTTCTCCTACAGGCTTCTTAGACTGTCTTTGGGCATCTAAGACTTTTCCTAGGTTTAGGCTCGAATTCCTAAACTTTTCCAGCTTGCTATTTGCCTCTGCTACCTTAACTTTGGTCTCGGCTAGCTCTATGTCCTTGTCTTTCAGACTTTTGGTCAAGGCCTCTACGTGCTCATACATAAGCTCTATCCTAACACACTGCTCACTCAGTTTGTCTTTTAGAACTATTACGTCTTGAGCATCAGCCTTAAGCTTTTCCTTTAAATCTTGTTTTATATCATTTAGGCTAGCGTTTTCAATTTTTAAATTTTCATTTTGAGCAGCTATGGTCTTATGTGAGTCTAAGACTAGATTTAACCTATCGTTAGAACTAACACATAAAGCACATAATTCACGAAATAGAGAATAAGAAAGACTAACCGTAGAGTTATCAGATTCCACGTTGGCCATCTGAGCAGCAAACTCCAGCACGGTCTGATCATTCGCCTTCTCTACCCACATCGGACTGCTGTCCCGTGTGGTCTGCTCATCCACATCACAACCATTCTCCGTAACTTCAGCCATGAAGGCTCTAGCATTGGACTCAGGATGTGAACTCCAGTCATAGGTACCATCTAGCTGTCTGTCAGAAGTGACATTGGATATTAGACCCGCTAGATTGGCTTGACCAGATGAAGAACTCGGAAGGTATCTCTGTTGGGACTGATTTTGGTACTGTCCTTGATGCTGACTCTGTCCTTGGTATGTTTCTACCTTCGGTCTTTGACACTCCCTGGCGAAGTGTCCCAATCCCTGACAGTTGTAGCATTTGACCTTAGACTTATCAAACCCGATTCCCTTGTTATTCATCTGCAAATTCCTTCCAGTTCTCTTAATGAATCTTTTAACCCTCTGGGTCACCATGGCCAGTTGCCATTTAAGATCCATTTCCTCTAAGTCATCAGGGTCGACCTGATCGTAATCTTCATCCCAAAGAGCCGGATCATTGATCTTCCCTTGAACACAATTTCCATAAGCGGCCACAAACGAAGCAAGTAGATTCAGATGCTCTTCCGCTGACTTTGCGCTCATGGGCATCTTCGAATAGCTCTGACTTGTCGGTGCCTGATGGACTTGAGGTTGCGGTTCTTCCGATCTTCCTAACCCTAAGAACGCGCGATTCAGTGAGTCTTCGGACTCTGGTGGCGATGACGTTTCTCCGGTGAAAAACGCTGTAGCACTCTTTGGTTCAGCTGTCACTGATGATTTAGACGTCTTTCCAAAATACATAGCCGGATTCTGGACTTGCTCGTAATCAGTCTCAGCCTTAATCATTTCGAAGTGATATGCCCTCAACGTTCCCACAATGTCATCAAGTGATTGAGCATAATATTTGTCTTCATTAAGCTTAATCATTGCCACGTACATAGCCCATTTGGCTGGTAGGGCATCAAGAAGCTTGTTGTTCTTGTCCGTGTCCGAATACTCAATGCCATGACTTTCAAGTTCCGTTATCAGATGATAGAACCTTGTGATAATATCATCCAACTGTTCATCCTTAATAGCCTTGAAAATCGCAAACTGTTGAGTCAACAGCTCTGTACGCTTTCTACGCACCCGTGGATTACCTTCACACCTTTATTGGAGAGACTCCCAAAGTTCCTTCGACGTCCTTTGAGTCCGAAATGTGTGCAAGATATCTTGAGGTAAAGCCATACGGATTATGGAGAAAGCTTTGTTTTCAGCTTCAAATAGTTTCTTGTCATCCTCTTTCATCATCTGGTATGACAAGACCTTTTGACGGCCTTCAACTTCAGATACTGGTGGAATGTACCCTTCATCTATGCACACCCACATGCGCATATCGTTGAATCGTACAAAATCCGTAAATCTGTCCTTCCACCAGTAATAGTCCTCAACTTTCATCAGCTTAGGCGGTGCATTTGCCTTCCCAACTTCGTGATCCATCTCAAGGAATTTCTGAAGGTTTGACATCTTTTCTAGCTGAAATTGAATTTGAACTTAATTAATTTAATTGGAAACTGATTTTAGATTAACCTATTCGAATCTAGATAGATTCGAGACTACTTAATATTAAATCTTTTGAAATTAAATTCGAGTAAGTCTTTAAAAGTCAATTAGATTCGAAATAATGTCAGATTCGAACAACTCCTTAGATTCGAAGTTATGTCAGATTCGAAGGACTCCTTAGATTCGAAGACCCTTAGAATCGAAGGCACAGCAGAGTCGAATGACAGCAGATTCGAAGCACAGAATCGAAACACTAACAAACTCGAAATAAACTCGAAACAACACAGACTCGAGATCCAATTCGAATGAAGTAACAGATTCGAAACAACACAGACTCAAAACACACTGAAATTGACTCGAAAGGAGCGTATTTTGGTTAGACTCGAGACTAGAGAGAAACCCTAATTACCCCTATAGATTCGAGCGCCGCAAACTCGAAAAACGGCTAACACATTGATTTTTTGACGTTTTACAGATTAAACCACTATTTTTCAAATGAAAAATAATGATTTCGATCAAAAACGTGAAAAACAACAAAGTGTTTCCCGAATACGAATTTGCTAAGCTCAAAAACACGTTATTGAGAGCAAAACCGTCCAACTAGCGTCAAGAAACCTAGAATGTATCTGATGAACGCGAAGAACACCACGAACACTCCGTTGTCTCTGATACCACTTGTAAGGTCTACTACTGCAAGATCTATCTAGACGCGGATCCGTGAACGAGTGCGGAATCCTCGTTGACGGTTAGACGGACAACTCTCAACCAACGGAAACACGGAGACTATTAGACGCTGAACGAACGACACACGAACGATCCTACGTACTAATTCTCTCCGAAACGGCACTCACCTAGCTGATAAACTCGAGATCGCCTCTTGCTTAATTCCTCACGAATTCTGCCAAAAGGTCTTCTAATCATTCGAGTCTATCCCTAATTATAGACCCTGATTCGAGTCTGTTGTGGGCCAACCTCGAATCTGGCCCAAGGCCCATTCGAATCTGTCCATCTTGACAGACTCGAATCTAGCCTATTCGAATCTATGGACTCATTCGAATCTATCTCAGATTCGAATGTATTCCCTTAAGTAATTCGAATCTAGCCTTTTACATAAACCACTAAGTGTTTGAAACTTATGATATTACCTTATGACTGGTTTTATCTTTGAGCTTTATGTTTGAACTTCTTGTAATACGTTACATCAAGTTCAAACATACAAACACTGATAAACATCAATCATACATAATATATAATATATATATATACCAAACATATGCTAAATCACAATGTAAGACAACTTAGACTGCTATCGACACACAGGATGTACCAACAGCCCCTAAGTGGAAGTATCTTGTACATATTATTCAGCAATGTATAAGCCCAAAAAGAACTGGTTGGTCAGAATTTTCATCAAATATAGCCACTGCCTTAGTGTGTTTATCAACGGGGAAACAGTTCAATTTTTCTAATATGATTTTTCAGGGTATGCTAAGGCATCATGCCCTAAAACATGGGAAATTTTTTATGTATCCTAGATTTTTGGCTGAAATTATTGCAACAACTTGCAGTAATTTCAATGTACATAAAAGGATTCATGTTTCCCATAGGCACTCTTTACCTTCAATAAAACGGCTTCTAAAAACAAGTGCCAATGTTTTGTCTGTTGATGTCTCATTGCCTTCTACAATGTTGGGCATCATTCCAAGAAACAGAGGAGAGGGTCCTGAGCAGGCTCAGCCTAACATTACTGCTTCACCCCCAGGACCCCAACCCACTTCATGATACTCAAATGCCTTCTGTTCCTACTGTTATGCCCACATCCCTCCTCATACTATACAAAAGAAAAAGAGGTTCAGGAGCTCCTTCCTCCTCAGCCCTCATACAAGAGCCAAATATCCCTGTGCAGGAGGACACTTCTGCACAGAATATCCAAAGGGAACCCACTGAGGTCTCTCCCAACCTCAATTTAGAGGTGGACATCTCAACAGAGATTTTCCATATGGGCTCTATGGCTGACACTACTGTTGCTTCTGCACAAGAGGCACAGGATAGTGTCAACATCAATAAGACCACACTCATGGCAACAGAAGGTGTGCAAGCACCATCTGGAAGTCCCCAGTACCAAGAACAGAGGGGCCCAGAGGTTTCTACTTCTGGTATTCCTGCCAGTGATAGATCACAAGCACCACATTCATTTGCTGATCTTGAGGCTAGTCTGCAACTTATGCTATTGACGGATCCTCAGCTGCAACCTCTTGTAGCAATGTTCGAATACTATCAGTCCATTATTGCTGCACAGGGGGCACAAATCACTGCACTAAGACAGACAAAAGCTGCTCAAAACCAAATAATGGATTATCTCCATAGAGGGTTCACCCTCTGTGGCAATAAGATCATTAAATTAGAGCAACTGATTCGAACCCAATTGGAAAAGGTTGTAGGTCCTCCTGACCAAACCAATGCTTCCAAAAAGGGGGAGAATCAGGAGATCCCTCCATCAGTCCAAGCAGCTCCATCAGCTCCTACTCCAACAGTCCAAGACTCTAGGCTAGCAGTCCCAACAGCTGCTCAAGCTGTAAGCCTAGAAACTCAAGTTGCTCCTACAAGAACAACTGGAGTTGTTATCAGAGAAGGATTTCAGGCTCCCATCAGTACAGTTCAAGGTACATCTTCTGCAACCAAGGATAAGGGCAAAGGTATTCTCATTGAGTCTCCAAAGCACAAATTTTCTTCTAGAGAAGCCCAGATTGCCTATGATGCTGAAATTGCCAGAAAGATAGCAGAAGAACAAGATCAGGATTTAGACCAGCAAACCCAGGTCCCAATGCAAGATGATGAGACCTTAGGTGATTACCTAAGAGGGTTTGTGGTCAAGCAAAATGAAAGGAAGAGGAAAATGCCAACAGGGCATTCAAAGGCTGAGCATAGAAGGTTCTTAATCAATTTTGCTTTTCAGCTGGTATTCCAAAGAAGATGGCACAGTCCATGAGTACAGAGAGGCTGCAAGCCATCCATGACAAAGAGATGGAAAAACGTAAGGTAGCCAAAGTCTCCCAAGAAGTCCAAAGTCAACAAGAAGTAGTTCAAGCTGGTATAAGTAATGTTCAAGCTGGTGTGAGTGATCTGCTCCTTCTGTTCAAGCTGCTGCTTCTAATCCAGAATCAGATACAATTTCACAGGCAAAGCTTGATAAGGTAAAAAGGATACTGTTTGAGCATCAATTACAGAAGGTGATGGATATTGAGAAGTCCTTAGACCAGCATGACTTCACAAAACCTCTTATTAATTACTGGTATGCTAAGCCAATGGATAACATTGACTTAAGATATCAATTTGTAGTAAGAAGGGAATCTGTTCCTGAGGAAGAGTATAAAAGCCTAATGCATATAGTCCAAGGGATGACCAGAGATGAGCTCACAAGAATGCATCATGTTGGGTCTGTAACCCAAGTTAGATCCTCTCTTCCACAAGTAAAGAAAGCTATCAAAGATCTGAAGAGCATTTTTGATCGTGACTCAATAAGGAAAGATATAGAAGATGCCAAGGAGATGAAGATTGCACAAGTTGATCTGTTTGTCAAATCAAAGACTTACAGACTCAAATTTGCAAATGGATCCGGTATGTACTTCAATTTTGAATTTTATGATCTTCCAAAGGCTTTGTTACTTCAGATGAGATCAGTGAGAATATATTGTGATAGAGAAGATCTGAAGAAAGAATTTTTGAAGGAAGTCAATCAGAAACTTGCACAGTTGTAAGTTTTTTGGAAAGCCTTGGTTTGTAAATAACAGTTTTGCTTGGTTTTATTTCCTTATTTGTATAGAACTTAAAGTCTTATGTAAAGAATTTAAGTTAGGGGGAGATTGTTGGGAAATATTCTAAGTAGTTCAAACTGTTAGTTAGATTTCTCAGACTGTTAGTAGATTTTACGTGTAAGTACAAAGTTCATGCTGTTAGTTGAAGAAGTTCGAGCTGCCAGTATAAAAGTTCAAGCTGCCAGAGTAAATTCATTCAAGCTGCTCTGTTCAAGCTACTTAGTGATTCAAGCTGCTCAACAGTTTCATAAATAGAAAGTGCTGATATTCAGGAAGAGATATTTACATGAAGATTCAAGCATATCTACTATCAGAGAAGTCAGAGTCCTTCAAGGAAAAAAATCAGAAAGCATTATAAATACATAGAATAGGTTTTTCTATTGTATCAACTTTTGGCACGTTCAAGTTTGTAATTGCTTTTTGTTTAAGTTTTCATAAGCCTCTAAGGTTGTAAAACCCTAAGAACAATTTGTGTTCTTCGTCTAATCAAACAGATTAGAGGTGATTGTAATCATTGAGTTCAGCAATACAAGCAATTTTGTTTATTCAATTATATTTATGTGTTATTGATTCTGAAAGTTTTTCTTAAAACAATTAAGTGTTATTCCGCAAACTTCTTAATTGGACTTTGATTCAATACAAGATTATTGGTTTATACTCCGATTAATTCAAACCAGTTAATCTTAGGTAGTAATATTTAGATTCTGACAGTAGCGGCAGTCAAGACATATCACGCTAGACCCATGATCCGCTTGATTAATGCATGTAATCTGAAAATCTATATTCTCACTAAACTTTGCTTACAGATGTTGTTTACACTTTTTACAGGAAAAGATAAAGGAAAGCCACCTGTTGGACCTAGTTCTTAGGTCTTACAAGATCAAGATTGAAGTATTCTATAGACCACTACTCAACAAACCCTTCGGTACTGTTTGGAAGATGATATTTGTGGTGGTCTGGGTAGATTGATTTGATTGTATGATGACATGAATTAAATTAGATTGTACCCTTTATAAGTTTAATTTGAAAACTGTAATTTGCACTAAAAATGTATTAAACTTAATCCTAATATTTTGTACTTGTAATTTGAAATTCCGCAACATAATTACTCTATCTTAGTTATGATTGATATCGTGTTGCAATATGTGGGACCTAGACTCCGAGGACTGCCCCATAAGGAGTGGTCTTCACATGTATGCAAATGATAAGAATTTGGCTATGATTATGATTATGTGTTGCGATTGGTAAAAGCAAGATAGTTTATAGTGGTGTTATTATTCGTGCTGAGTCCATCAGTTTACGGATTAAGACCAGTATTAATGTTGCATACGCTATGCTGAGAGTTATTGGTTAAAATACATGTGATTAATTTAGTCGCGCAATTGATTATGTCTATGTGATCGTTGCATGAAATAATAGTGACTTATACTTATGCCGTGGTGATTCCGTGAATGGTTATTCATCTCTTGATTGTTTATCTTCTTCGTTAGTCACTTCGTTCTTATTTTTAGTTACAAGCAATAGCAAATCATTACTCTAAACAACTCATTTAAATCCACAATTTCACAATTTAAATTCTTTCAATAAACCTAAATTATAAGGCTTATAACCTAATCCTAATTACGACCACACTTCCTGTGGATTCGTCCCTTACTTCTCTAGCTAATTAGTGGATTTAAGGATTAAATCGGCGAGTCACAACGACGGCCCGTCACAACCAAATATGATTCTTTAGGATTTGCCTGATATCTAGCACAGACACAAGTAGCAAACATAATATCAGGTCTACTTACAGTTAAGTACATTAATGACCCAATAATTCCACAATAATGAGTTACATCAATAGGTTTCCCTGAAATGTCCTCATCGAGTTTTGATTTAAAATCAGGAGCCATTGGTGTTTTCATGGGAGTACTGTTGACCACGTTAAATTTCTTTAACATGTCTTGTAGATATTTTGACTGACTGAATTGGGTAGTGTCCACTGCACCGATGTTGAAGCCACATTTTAAAAGAAAATTTGATAGGGCATCATACCAAGGTCGTGGTGCTTGTTTAAGGCCATACAGTGACTTGTCTAAAATATATACATGATCAGGCTTCGAAGGATCGATAAATCCTTCGGGCTGATATGTATATACTTCATCTGTTAACTCCCCATTCAAAAACGCAGTTTTCACATCCATTTGACATAAAGTGAAATTCTTATGACCTGCAAATGCTAAAAACATTCTAATTGCCTCTATCCTAGCAACGGGGGCAAAGGTTTAATCATAGTCTATTCCTTCTTGTTGGTTGTATCCTTTGGCCACGAGTCGTGCTTTGTTCCAAATGATGACATCATGTCGTATTTCTTGTTCTTGAAGATCCACTTCGTGCCAATGATAGATTTGTCTTTCGGTCTTTCCACCAATCTCCAGACTTTCAACCTTTCAGACTGATTGAGTTCCTCTTGCATCGCTACAATCCAGTCTGCCTCCTAAAGAGCTTCCTTCACCGATTTTGGTTCGATCTTGCTCAAAAAATTAGATAAGAGGCATTCATTTAAGTAGCTCTCCGAGTTTTTACAGAAGCAGAGGGATCCCCAATGATATTTTCAGGTGGTTGGTCCCTTGTCCATTTGAAAGTATGATGATAAGGTTGAAGCTGATCTTGATTGGGATTCAAGTCCAGGTAGGGTGTACGGTGGATAGATTTTGATTTTGATGGAATATCAACTGAGGTAGGGGTTTCAGAATTATCAATATTCAAGGGAGTATTATTAGATTCTGGAGCTTGAGATTGTTGTACACTTTCAGAGGGAATGTGTACATCAGTCATTGAAATGTCTCTAGTATCTTCAGAAATTGGTTGATGTGAATGATCTGAGACTACGACAGGATCTTCAGTAACTCAGTCAGGAACCAAAATAAAAACATTAGATTTGGTCATTTCAAAGTAGTCTTCATAAAAATTTTCAAACAATTTATGTAAATCATTCATATCGTCTTTTAGCTCTGATGACTTCACAGTAGTCATCTGTTTAGACTCGGCTCTTGAACTGGTATGTCCAGGAGCCATAACGATTCCTTCATCGAATTCAATGTTGACGCTTCCATTGACGGTCTTCGTGTGTTTTTTATAGACTCGGAAAGCCACCGATTCTTTTGAGTATCCAATGAATATGCCTTCATCAGCTTTCTGATTAAATTTTCCCAAGTTGTCTACATCATTCAGGATAAAACACCTGCATCCAAAGACATGGAAAAATTTTATATTAGGCACTCGTTTATTTATTAGCTCATATGGTGTTTTTCCGAATCTTTTATTTATTATAGATCTATTCTGGGTGAAACACGCGGTTGCCACAACTTCATCCCAAAGGAACAACGGCAGGTTTGAATATGCGAGCATTGTCCTCGCAGATTCCACAAGCGTTCGATTTCATCTTTCAACTACTCCGTTTTGTTGTGGGATACGAGCTGCCGAAAATTAATGTGTTATCCCAACAGAAGTCTGAAATGTCTCGAGTGACTTGATCTTGAATTCTTTACCATTATCAGATCTAATGGTCTGGACAGAAAGCTGCAACTTAACTTGTATCTTGCATATAAGTCAATTATTATTTCAGTAGCTTCAGACTTGGATCTCAGGAAGAAAACCCATGTGCATCTTGAATAGTCATCGACTATCACCAACACATATTTCTTCTTATTGATGTTTTGTACCCGCATAGGCCCGCACAAATCCATATGAAGTAGCTCCAATGGCCTAGTCGAAGAATGTTCAACCTTTGATTTGTGTGAAGCCCTCACCTTCTTCCCTTTTTCACATGCTGTACACAATTGCTCCTTTTGAAATCGGAGAGTCGGTAGACCTTTTACTATACCACCTTTTGCAAGATTGGTCAGTTCTTTGAAGTTCAAATGAGATAGACGGCGATGCCATAACCAGGATTCTTTATATGTTGCCTTTGATAGTAAACAGACATCTTTATTCAAATTAATGTTTGATACGTCTATGGAGTACAAATTTGTTTTCCTAGTTCCTGCGAGGATTTTCTTCCTTTCCCAGATCTTATACTACACCTATTCGCCTTGAAATTGACTTCCAACCCTTTGTCGCACAGTTGGCCAATACTAAACAGATTGTGGCCAAGACCATCAACATAAAATACCTTCTGAATAGTAATCTTGTCGTATTCTAGACTTCCATAGCCTTTGATCGGACAGAACTAATCGTTTCCAAATCTGACCGTCCCACAGAATTTGTCAACAATGTTCGTTAGGGCGTCCCACTATCCGGTCATATGCTTGGAACATCTGGAGTCAATGTATCACACATGATTTTCCTACAAGACGAAGTAAAACGTGAGGTACCCACTTATAGTTGGGTACTTTGGATTTCGTTAAATCATGTGGTATTTCTTTAGGTAGACTAAATGTAAGGTCTACCACTGACAGATCTATCTAGACGCGGACCCGTTAACGAGTGCGGAATCCTCGTTGACGGTTAGACGGACAACTCTCAACCAACGGAAACACGGAGACTATTAGACGCTGAACGAACGACACACGAACGATCCTACGTACTAATTCTCTCCGAAATGGGACTCACCTAGCTGATAAACTCGAGATCGCCTATCACTTAATTCCTCACGAATTCTGCCAAAGGTCTGCTAATCATTCGAGTCTATCCCTAATTATAGACCCTGATTCGAGTCTGTTGTGGGCCAACCTCGAATCTGGCCTAAGGCCTCATTCGAATCTGTCCATCTGACAGATTCGAATCTAACCTATTCGAATCTAAGGATACATTCGAATCTATCACAGATTCGAATGCCTTCCTTTACATATTCGAATCTAGCCAATACACTTAAACACTTACGTGATGAAACTTATGTTTTAACTTATGCTTGACATACTCTTTGACTTTTATGTTTGAACTTCTTGTAATATGTTACATCAAGTTCAAACACACAATCAATAACAGACAAACACATATTAAACATATATATCAAAACCCTTGTTAATATTCAGAATATTACTTAAATCATAACGCAGATCGATTAGACTGCTATCGTCACACAGGGTGTACCAACAGACTCCCCCTTGACGATAGCTTCTAATTATTTACATTACATCAAATTTAAGTACTAGAGCTATAGACGCTACTACCTGCATATAACCCTGCATCTATACATACTTTAACTACCTTTTGGAACTTCCTGGCTTCAGATCTCCATGGTTCAGTGAAGAATATAGGCTGATCGTGAAGCTTCTTCAGGTCGTCCTTAGATAGGTTTATCAAATGCAGTGGGTCGTATACCTTCAAAATTACCTGCTCGTCTTGATCCTCCATTATAGCTTCAGCAGTATCAATCTCCAGGTACCACCACTTCATGTTGCTCAAAACATTTTGTGGCATTTGCTTTATTGGCACTCTTTTCAAGCATTTGACTGGCTTATAGATCATTCTAGCCCAAGGCCTTCCAGTATGAGGATCTATTCTTGATCCATCCTCGACCCTCTTGCCTGTTCTCGGCTTAAGCCTCTCAAATTTGCCTGATCGCCCTTCTTTCCTTATAATTCTTTCAATAACGCTCGCGTAGGGATCATTTCCAATATTGATCAACTCTTTCCAGGCTAACTCTTTAACTTCAATCTTGGGCAATGAATTAAAAGCTTTCAGTGTCCGCCTCAAGTATTGAAGGCCATCTCTTCTCTTCAAAATAAACAGCTGCAGTTCTCTGTCAAAGAACCAGCTAATAATCCCTCCTGAGAAGTTTCCGGCACTTGGAATTCTCATCGTCTTCTTCATCTTCAGCTGTTCTTTCTTTTCTTCCTTCTTGAACCAAAGATTTATTAAATCAGCTCTAGATGGCTCTTTTTCAGCCTCCTCAAGTTCTTTATCCTCGACTGAGGCTACCTTGATGTAATCAATATCAATCACATTATGATTTGAGCTCTCATAAAATTCAGTGACTGGCTGTGAATTGATTATTACTTCGTTAACGTGATCATCTTCATCATCTATTATTTCATCATCTGATTTCCAGTCAGCGACATCATCTGGAATAAACTCACCTTCTTCTAAATCTTCAATATCATCTTCAAAATCAAACTCCATCAGCTCTTCTTCAATATCTTTTAGCGCATCGATCATGTCGCTATCTAAATTCCTTGAAGAACTAGCCTCTCCTCTTTCACCTTCTGCTTGACTTGGCTCCCCCTGAGATTGAGCAGCCTGAGCAGTAGAAAAATCTACTGGCTCATCCTGTCTTTGAGAGCTGGGATCATTGCCTTGGTTATCATCTTCATCATCGTCCCTCCGCCTCTGTACTTCTTGATCACGACACGACGTCTCCCCCTGAGCCTGAAGGTTTTTCATTAACTGCTCAATGAGGGAGCGCATCGATCTTAACTCGGCGGCCTGGTCACAGACGAATGTTTTTAGCTCAATATTCTCCTCTTGGATTGTTTCAACTGTCTTCTTCAATTCAGCATTTTCTTTATCTAAATTTGCATTATGTGCCTGAATTTCACCTATTGCCTTTGTTAGGCTCAGGATTTGGACATGTTGGAAATCCACTCGAGATTTGAGTTGAAGAAACCGCTGATTTTCAGCATAGGCGGTAGATGTGGATGGAATGGACTGAATGGGAGAAGGGTTGAATGGTGGTGGAATATATGGCTCATGAGGTTGAGGTGGTGGTGATGGTGGAGCTGTGGTTTGAGGTTGGGTTTGGGGAACTTCTGACTGACTGGCGGATGCCGAGGAAGACCCTTGCATGAACCGATGACGTTTGGCCCTTTGCCTCGTCAGTAGTGGAGCATCATCTTCTTCTTCAAAATCCGAATCTTCAGATTCCCTGGCCTCTCGCCTTCTCGAACCACCTTCATTGATGATCAAACGTGAACCATAAGTTCCAATTTGAACAGATTCTGGAGCTTCAACTTCGATATCCTCCAGGTCTTCTGATTCTGTAGCGGATGATGACTCATCATTGCCAGTCTGCTCTGGCACATATTCATCAACATCTCTGAATATATCATCTGTATCTACCGGGGGACTAAGCAGCTCATCTACTAACGCTGCTGCAACATCTTCATTGGCATGTGGACCAGATGCCCATATTTCCTCCAATGTTTGAGCAATCTGCTCGGACTCGGGGACTGAATCGCGAATGGCACTTGAAGTCCCTGCTTCCTGTGCTTGTGGCTGTTCATTCGTAGTAGGCCTGGATGCCTGAATCTGAGTCGCAGATTGTCTTTGTCTTCGCCTTGGATCACTTGGACGCGCACGAAGCTGTTGTTGTTGTGGACGTTGCTGTTGTTGTTGTGGTTGTTGTTGTTGCTGACGCGGCTGAACTTCTACTTCACATGCCCAGTTGGCATTATCAGGTGCCACAAAGTTCCTGTCTAAGACAGCTCCAAACAACGGACGAGCAACAGGAACAGCCAATCTTCCTCGGTGTGAGGAACAATCAGCAAATATGCGTTTCTCCATTACATTCACGCTCAAAGAATCATTTGATTGTGGCAGACTTGGCAAAAAGTGCCTTATCAACATCATCACGAACCTCGGATACAAAAGGAACCTTTCTCTCTCAGGAGCCGTGATTTGATGAATAAATTCTGAGAAAATCAGCTGCGAGAAACTAAACTTCTTATTGTACACCATCGCGATCATTGCTGATTGGATTTTTGATACAATGTAATCAAATCCAGCTTTCTTCGGTGCAAAACAGACCATGAAGACATGCACCAAGAATCTCCATTGCCCAATCAGGCCACTCTTCATGTATGACGACTTTGTTACATCTAGACTGTAACCCATTCGTTGAAAAGCCGCTTGCCTAATACTTAGTGGAAAGTCAATAGGCCCAGACTCCTCTTCCTCAGATCCTAGCTGCAACACTTGACGCAGCATATCGGCAGAGAATACCAACGGTTGCCCTGCGATCCTTGTTCTCAGCACTGTCGGGGTGACAGAGCAGTCAACTTGTAAGTGATCATAGAACTGCCGCACATATGAGATTACAATCGGAATGTTCTGAAACAAAGCGTAGCTAATTCTGGATTCAGCTAAGAAGTCCAACACTTCACGAAAACCCTGCGCCTCAGGGATATGATTATCTGGATTAAGAACCATATTGTGCTTGGGAACAAAAGCACGAAGCGCCATATCTGCACAATACATAAAATTGTTAGATTATTATTAAAAAATCAATAAACTTGTTTAAATTCAAATTTGTTTTATCTTGTATTTGATTAAATACAAAATCTAACACAATTAAATTTCCACAAGTTTAATAAAATTTAAATTCAACAAAATAAATGAAGTACAGATTCGAGAGTAACAGATTCGAAGTGCCCATATTCGAATGTAATGGACAGATTCGAATATACCCTATTCGAGTCTGATGGACAGATTCGAATATCTGGTCATCTCGAATCTATTGATAGATTCGAGAAACCCATGATCAGATTCGAATGTCCATTATCAGATTCGAAAGGCCGACACCCCTTTTTCAACAAAAATCCAAGATTTTAACCATTTTGAACTAGGTAAATCACATATTTTAGTTCAACTAAGTTCTAATCACTGATTTATGCCTTTAATTTGATATTTTATAGGTCCTAACTTAGTTATTTAAGAATAACCCTATTTTGACCAATAAAACATCAAAATGTGATGTTTAAGCCCAAATTTGTGTATTAAACCACCAAAATCTTGTACAATCATGTTGCTTATACCTAGATTTGAAAGTAGAATCGACCACAAAAGCTTTAGAATCGACGAAATGTCGTTTAGTGGAAATACGATAGACTCGAGAATATAGATTCGAAATCGCCACAGATAGATTCGAGAGTATAGATTCGACAACAGTAAAGTAATAAATGACTTCACTATTGACCTATATATACTAACTACCTTCGAGTCTATGCAATTTCGAGTCTACTGCCAGATTCGAAGTATCTCACATTCGAGTCTGTCTTAGATTCGAAATTTCCAACACTTAGAAAAATTTCGGAAAATTTTGAAATAATTTCAACTTTTTCCAACTATTTTCTACTGTGTAGTGTAACCAGATAAACTATGCCAAATCTTTTACCCTAAGCTCAGATATTTCACGCATTGTATATTTTATCCAACTTTGAATGCACCCTCAGAAATTTTGACCTTTTACCTAAGTAAAAATTAAACTAACTAAAATAAAATAAAATAAGCTAAGGTAAAAATAAAATAAAATTAAAATAAAATAAAATTTTG
The DNA here is from genome assembly GCA_020465985.1 of Centrapalus pauciflorus. Taxonomy (NCBI): domain Eukaryota; kingdom Viridiplantae; phylum Streptophyta; class Magnoliopsida; order Asterales; family Asteraceae; genus Centrapalus; species Centrapalus pauciflorus. The sequence goes on along the minus strand of JAANYP010003605.1, from coordinate 3,538 downwards.
ACTAAAAAAAAATTTAATCTAGACTTAAGTTATAAAAATAAATTTACAAGCTAAGCTAAATACCAAACAACATATTTTTGGTGAGTATAGTCTAAGAAAGGTTCAATCAGATAGCGATGTCTGATACTAACTTTCAGTACTTAAACTTTCACACTTAGGAATTTTTTGAATTCCTTTGATTGTTTGTCGTGACATACCCACTTAGCCGATTGTTGGTATTTTACCCTGTTAAACACTCTACATTTCGGAATATCCCTTGGCCTTTTTATTTATCAGGAAATTATCTTACGTGACTCAGACATAGACATACTTTTATGATCAAGGCACACAGACAAAAATTCTAACTTGTTGGTATTTGCAAACTTTCTTTAAAAGACAAACATCGGACACAGGTCTGTATTCTCATACAACAAAGTGTCTTAGTTCGACTTAAGGTTTAACTTTAAAGTTAGCAGATAGCGGTGACAGGTCTGTACTGACGTACAACAAAGCGACATGTCTGCTAACCCGAATCTAAACAGAGACAACAGGTCTGTACTTACGTACAACAGAGTTGCATGTTTTCGATTCTCAGTTACATAATATTTCTATTCTTTCCATTTTCAGATGTATTTGATGTTGCCATACATCCCCAGAAAGTTTGCATACCTCATTTAGACTCAATGTTTGTATGTCTTGTACATAAAAATTAAGACCGATTGGTCATACATCTAGGTTAGTGACACGCTTGACTTTTTCTAGAATATTTTATTAGCCTTGTGATTCCCTATATGTATTATGCCTACCAACACATCAAACTAAATAAAGTATAACACTTAGAGTTTAGTTGCATTATGTGTGAAAGCCTAAATACTTAGAGTCTGTAACGACGGTGCTAATTTTCGTCACTTTGAACCTATGTATTTAAGACTTAACTCATTTTCTGATATTCTCTTTTTTTTTTGTATTTTTGTAATTTTCTCTCTTTTTTCTTTTGTTTTTCATAGCAAAAAGCAGTAAACTAAGCTAATCTACTAACTTACTAAAAATAGAAACTTACTAAAAATAGAAACTTTCCTAAATTAGAAACTTTCCTAAATTAGCAGACTACACTAAAAAGAAAGAAATATAACAACTATAAAAGGAAATAAAATACTACTAAGGTCAATTTACTCTGGGTTGCGCATTCCATTAAGTTGAATTAAATACTCAAAACGTGACTTATCAAACGCTTTGGTAAATAAATCAGCATTATTATCTTCAGTTGCCACCTTTACCAGTTTGATCAAGTTCTTTTCAGCACAATCACGAATAAAATGATGCCTTATGTCTATGTGCTTTGTCTTACTGTGTTTAACTGGATTATTTGTTATCGCAATAGTAGATTGATTGTCTATCCTAATTGGAGTTTGAGTATAAGCCAAACCGTAATCCCGCAATTGTTGTTGTATCCACAAAACCTGTGAACAGCAACTACCAGCAGCTACATACTCGGCCTCGCACGTTGACACGGCTTACCGATGTTTGTTTCTTGCATTGCCAGGACACCAATCTCCCTCCGAGGAACTGACAACCTCCAGTCGTTGATTTGCGCGTCAAGCTGCATCCTCCGTAGTCAGAATCTGTGAACGCTTCCAACTCTAGATCTCCCTCCGCGTGATACCAAAGTCCCAGCTTCGGTTTCGACTTGAGGTATCGTAGAATCCGCTTCACAGCTTTCATATGCATCTCCTTCGGATTCGCTTGAAACCTAGCACAAATACAAACAGCAAACATAATATCAGGTCTTGAAGCAGTTAAATACATAAGTGACCCAATCATGGCCCGATATAAAGTCGGATCCACATCGGTATCACAATCAGTACCCGGCCCGAGATTGTGATTCACTTGAATCGGCGTGCTGAAATGGGCAGTCAACTTTGTTCCTTCCATCCCAAACCGTTCCAATATGTCATAGACATACTTGGTCTGATGGATAAACATGCCTTCCTTTTTCTGGTCAACTTGTAACCCCAAAAAGAAATTCAACTCCCCCATAGCACTCATCTCGAACTTAGACTTCATAACCTTCTCGAAATATTTGCACATCTGTTCGTCTGATGATCCAAAAATGATATCATCTACGTACACTTGTACCAAGATAAAATGATCTCCCTTTCTCTTCACAAATAGAGTACTATCTATCCTACCCCTCTCAAAGCCATTTTCTAAAAGATGGTTGGATAGAGTCTCATACCATGCCCTGGGTGCCTGATGTAATCCATAAAGAGCCTTATCTAAGCGATACACTCTATCAGGATATTTAGGATCTGTAAACCCGGGTGGTTGTTCTACATACACCAACTCCTTCACTTTCCCATACAGGAAAGCACTCTTAACGTCCAGTTGATATACCTTAAATCCTTTGAAGGAGGCAAAAGCTAAAAACAACCTAATTGCTTCTAACCTTGCTACTGGTGCAAACACTTCGTTGTAATCGATTCCCTCCTCTTGGTTGAAACCCTTTACAACTAATCTTGCCTTGTTGCGCGTGACTATACCCCGATCGTCTCGCTTGCACTTAAAAACCCATTTGGTTCCTATTGCAATCTCCCCTCGAGGTAACGGAACTAACTCCCACACTTCTAGTTTCCTAAATTGTGACTGTTCTTATTTGCATCGCTTCAACCCAGGAGTTGTCCTTAAGTGCCATTTGCACATTTTTGGGCTCTACTTGCGATATGAAACACGAATATAGACATGTATGATATGCCTCGGAGTCGTTTATCATCGACAACAACACAGTGTTGTTATTTACATTACTCCGAGTCCTCACACCCTCGTTAGGATTTCCTATGATGCTATCTATAGGATGATTCTTGTTAATCCTAGAGGTCTCTATTTCGTCTACCCTTAGATTATCTCCTAAGTTGGATCCTATTTCACCTAAAGGGGGAACAGGCTCAGCTTCCATATTTTCTTCCTCACGGACGTTTTCCTCAGAGGCAGAACTTGATGCTTGAGTCTGATTCTCAGTGTTAGGTTCTTCTGGATTAGCAACTTCTGGAGACCCATCTACAGTCGCAGTAGGTTCGGACGTAGATTCGAACGTGGTCCTTGGAAAAATATGGCCATCGTCATTTAGGTGCAACGTCGCCATGTCTTTATCAATTGTACCTGCAGTATCATCCAAAGGAATGTTAAATGACTCAAATAACTTATCATAGTCAAATATCCATTCCGGACCAGTTTGGGGTTCATGTGTATAACTTGTGACTTCAATATTATACACAATCTCCACAGTACCACTCGTTTTGTTAAAAAACCCGTTTGTTTGGTGAGTTTTCCTACCATGTTTTGGGGAGGAGGCAGTGAATACCGGGCGTGCCCTACTTTTAATAGAGTCCCCCTTACAGTCAAATCATTGAACAAAACATGTTTGAAATTCTGAATAACGGCCACCCTAAAACCCTTACTGGATTCGACCGTTGGAGTACGCATGACACTTTTAAGGACCAAAACACTCAACCGAAGTTTGGTGAAAAGGCTGACGAAGGATACTTCCTATGGTTATGGTGCC